>VBRH01000152.1:52711-63757 GCA_014578085.1 Cardamine resedifolia
ATAGATTATTTTTTTGTTCCCGGAACGTCGGTGAATCCCTTTCGAAGCCGACTCCACCACGCACGATTCCTTACTTCCACGTTACATTTTGTTGTTTCTTCTTCCGTTTCCTTCTCTGTCAAGTCTGCTTCATTCTACACTTCACAGTTTCTACTGTTACCAAATCCTATCCTCAATTTAACTTCCCACCATTTGATCCAAGAATTATCCACGCGTTTGGAGCGGTTTTGCTACTGTAATCGGATCTGATCAGATCGAATTCGATTGCAATTTGACAAAAAAAAGAAACGTCGCCGTTTATTTAAACCTTAGATCCCATGGAGAAGCACGAGGAAGAAGAAGACGGTGTTTGCTCGGCGGAATCTATCGATGGAAGCCTCAACGTTTGGAGTTGTAAAAATTCTGATTCTTCTTCCGCCGATCATCTCGTTGTCATGGTCCATGGGATCTTAGGAAGGTAAAAATTGTTAAGAGATTGTTCTGCGATTAGCCAAATTTTCCAATAATGATAATAATTAATTATCTGAGAACTGTGTAATGTTGTTTCCTTAACTGATTATTCAGTACGGACGATTGGAAATTTGGAGCGGAGCAATTCGTTAAAAGGCTGCCAGACAAAGTATTTGTTCACTGTAAGAGGAATGATCAGTTTTAGTGATTATCTTTAGAAGAATTATTTTTCCTTTTTCAGATATATTACAATTAGTGGTCCCTTTTTCCTAATCTTTTTAGGATACTAATTAGGTTATATTGTTCTGTTTCTTGCTTCTATTGGGTCTGTGTTGCTAAATTGAAATGCTGATGCTTGATGAGACTTATATTGTCCCCAAAGATTCTTATGATCCTTGTTGTTTTAAGCAGGTAGTGAGAAAAATGTGGCTGCGCTTACTCTAGATGGTGTGGATGTTATGGGTGAACGTCTTGCGTCTGAGGTAAAGCATCACATGTACTTCTTTCTTCGTTAACGTTAGTGAGTGAAGTTGAGCTCTGTTTGATGTAACGAAATGTTATGTCAGGTTCTTGAAATTATTCAAAGAAGACCAAATATTCGTAAAATCTCCTTTATTGCACATTCTTTGGGAGGGCTTGCAGCAAGATATGCAATTGGGAAACTGTACAAGCCTGCTAATCAGGAAGACTCGATAGGAGATAGTGGTGAAGGGCCTTTCGAAGGTACTATATGTGGACTAGAGGCTATGAACTTCATTACTGTAGCTACACCACATTTGGGTTCCATGGGTAATAAACAGGTAACGGTGCTTATGTTCATGCGTGGTGTATTTGTTGTTGTGAGTTGTTTTGTTAAATCGTCTTTACTAATAAAGCTAAGCTACACATAATCTGGTACTCTGTTTTCTCAAGTTTCCACCAACTTAAAGTATAATTATAGATAAGATATATCTGACACTTGCTTTCTTGAACCATGGAAATCTGTTTGTAGAATTGAATTGCCATTTCACTTATTTTGGATTTTATTTTCATAGGATTTAGAACAATTTGTTATTTTCTTCTAGGTTCCATTTCTCTTTGGGTTTTCTTCCATTGAGAAAGTTGCAGGTCTCGTTATACACTGGATATTTAAAAGAACGGGCCGTCACCTTTTCTTGAAAGATGAAGAAGAGGGAAAACCTCCCCTGCTTCGACGCATGGTGGAAGATACTGATGATTGTCATTTCATGTATGCCACTCCCTTTTGTCTATGTTAGTTCACCTAAGCATGTCTCGAACATGTTCTCACTAGAATATGTTTTCCTCTATTTCAGATCCGCACTGCGTGCCTTCAAAAGGCGGGTGGTTTATTCAAATGTCAGCCATGATCGTATCCTCTCTGTCTGTCACTTGTAGTAATGTGATCTTTAGCTTGTGCCATTACATTTGTTTTCCTTAACTAGATCTGAATAGACGTTGTTGGCTGGAGGACGGCATCTATTAGACGTGACAGTGAATTGCCTAAGGTATCTGTGTCTAACTGGATTTTACTTCATTTGGTTCAGGTATTTAAGATGATGGTTCTTTGATAGTGGAGTAATTTCTTTTTTTTTATCAGTGGGAAGATTCTCTGAACGAGAAGTATCCTCATATTGTGTATGAAGAACTCTGCAAGGCATGTGATGCTGAGGACATACCAGAAGGCGAGAATCATTCAAGCGACATAGAAGGTTAGCTTGCATTTGATGATGTACTATCCGCTTAGACTTTTATCAGTCTGTTGTAGTGCCTTATTACTTTTCTTCTTTCTATTTCTATGTTCTATGCTAAAGATCTCTTCTCACCTTACCATATGCATTGCTTCTACTTTCTTATTTTATATACAGAAAGATGTTTTTAATAACGTAGTGCCTTTTCGATTTTGCAGAAGAAATGATCAAAGGCCTCTCCTCTGTCTCATGGGAAAAAGTTGATGTTAGCTTTCACAGTAGTAGGCAGAGGTTCGCTGCCCATAGTGTTATACAGGTCTCTCACTCTCTCCTGCCATTTGTCCTAAGATATAACATTTGTGTATGAGTGTATCCTTCCTCCTAAGGGTTTTAATTGCGCCTTCTCTTGACTTTCCGTTATAAGCTTGAATGATACCATGGTGTCAATACATTCTTACAGAATTAATCTCCAGGTACCTTCTAGTAAAAACGCGAAGTCTAAGTGACTGTGTTATGCCGTTTACAGGTTAAGAACGAAATCATGCATATAGAAGGCGCAGATGTCATAGAGCATATCATTGATCATTTTCGTGGCTAAATCAGTAAAAACATTCATTATCTGAGAGTCTGGGACACAATTACTAAGGACTTGAGTTTCTTATAGGTAAGCAACAAAATTTCCAGTTGGCCGTTTATATGCCACTTAGTTGTTTACACTATCAAAATCATCTCTTTTACTCTGTGATTGCAGGTAGCTAGAAGTCTATTATGAGCAATTTACTTGATACATGGTGTTATCAGCTAAGGAAATCATGTTCAATTCAATTGTATCATGTATTCACAGATATTATGGAACGGAAAGTATAAAATAGAGTACTTAAAACGAAAGTTTTGTGCCTATGTATATCCGTTCTACTTATAAGAATTCCTATTTCCTACTGAGTTGGAGTTGTCACTTGATAATCAACTTCTTAACAGTCGGGGAGAAGCACTAAAGTGCAATCAATACTCTTATCTTCGTATTCCCCCTTTGGTTGTTTCCTTTGATGTGGTGACTTGGAATAGTCATGGTAATCTTGTCAAGTTCTAAGATGTGAACAAGTTATTATGACCTTAGAGCATCAAGTACATCTGAGAGCAGAAGCTCTGTTGTTGATCGAAGGCCTACCTGCTTTGATGTTTTCAGCTTAGTTAAATGCTTTCAGTGTATTGTGAGGATGAACATTTCCGGCGGTTCCAAAGTAGTTTTCTTGTCCTTGTACAACTCTTCGGCCATGGAATTGTCTGTGTGACTCTGTGTAGTCAATTTATGTACTATCCAAGATCGGCTTTTCTGAATTGTAGATATCTTGTCTTTTGGTCCTCTTGAAGGTAGGTCCAGCTTTTCTTGGAGTCGGATTATAAGAATTTAGCTCATCATCATCAAAAACCAGTGGGTCAGTCGTTTATCAAACTATATGCTGCCATCTGATGAGCATTTTTGTGCGATGGTGAATTTTATAGGGACAAAAAAAAAGGTGCATCTGCATGTGGGTGGGTGTCAAGTCATGGCTCATTAGTATGATCTTGTAAGTGAACTTCCTCTTTGTTCTATAAGAAACTGTCATTCTCTTGAACTCGTCGTATAAGGAAGAGTAGAAAAAAATTGCATTTAAGAAGAACAAATGAATATAGCAAAGTATTTACAATTCCTCTTTGTTCTATTTGTTTGTCTTCTTCTTGTGGATCGATATATTATGATCCAAAAGTTGCTGATATCACTTATAATGTAATTTGACCCAGAAGCTTACGTAAGCACGAGTTGAGAGTGTCCAAGAGATGGATAAGGAGATAAAGGAGGCACGGAGAATATTCCCATCTCTTTACTGTCTGCTCCGTTCCAAAACCCCATCCAACTTGACGGCGTTAAAGGAGCTTCGGCCTCTTCCCTCTTCACAGCTTTATGGCTGATCAGGTGGCTTTCATCCTCCGTTACTTGTCTCTTCCTCTTTGTTTTTAGAGACACAGTTTTGTTGTTGCTGTCTTCTACGTCCTCGTGCTTGCCTGCTTCGAGTGGGAAGTTAAGAATCGCTTTGCTTCCTCGTAGTTTAAAAGCCGCCTTGTCATAACCCCTTGCAGCTTCCACGGCTGTGTCAAAAGTCCCTAACCAAACACGTACACCTTTCTTGTTTGGGTCTCTGATCTCAGCAGCATACTTACCCCACGGTCTTCGCCTCACGCCTCTGTAATGCCTCTGATCATCCTCTTGAGCCACCGGTGCAGTAATAGGAACTGCAATGGTGGCAAGAGGTGGCTTGCGTTGGCTTAGAGTGGAGGTGGAACAGTGGTTGATGCTTGAGACGAAGGTCTCTAAGGAAGGGAAATCAGTAAGGAGGTGTTGGGTTATGAGATCCAAAGCTGATTGGTCTTGGTCTTGGTCTTGTTGTTGTTGATGTGAAGAAGCCATAGATGATATATTGGATGGAGTCTTTGTCGATTTGATTGTGGGTTTTGGTTTTTGAGATTGGAGGGTTTATATAAAAGCAGGAAGTGAGAGGCTTCGTAGTTAGCTTCTTTGGTTGGAGAGAGGAAGGATCCTTTTCAACTATTTTGACTTGATTAGTTCAACTGTTGTTGTGGAGTGTGGCAAGTGGACTTTAAATATTATTATTTTAAGATAAGAATAGAGAGATTTTGTGGATTTGTCTTTATCAGTATGGGGTCATCATAAAGCTAGTGTCTATTTCCAGGCTTGTTCACATCCGACACACAAGTTTAATAATGCTAGAACTATCTTATACGATCATGTCTCCATCTATATCTACGACATAAGTTGTAATCCTTAATACCTCCAAATTTGAATGTTAGAAATTTCAATATACACAAATTACGGTTTCCGTCAGTTTTAATCGGTTTACTATTTACCAAATTATTTTTAACCATCTAATACAAATATAAACCGGATTTAAACCGATTATAATCTAATTACAACAAACATAAACCTTAAAATAAAAAAAATCCCCAAATCCAAAAGTTCTCAAACCCAAAATTCTCAAATCCAAAATCAAACAACTCTACGATGAATCTAAGCAATAATATCATTCTAATTCATCTCACAACAACCAAATAAACAAAACAAACAATAAATTTTCCAAACTCCAGATTTTTTTCCCTGTTTTGGTGTCTTATTCTAATTCGACGGTGATATTGATGAAGTTTCAACCCTCCATTACGTGTCCCACTTCATCTTATTTGATTCAGCTTCTCCTTTTTTTTTTAAATCGATCCTTGACGTCTCCCACTCTGTGTATTCGACTGAATTTATAGGTGGAGTAAATTATATTTTGGCGAAATCCGATTTTCATTTCGTATGAACGGTGAAGTCAGAGTTGAAGATGGATTGATCTGATTTCAAATTTGAATTCCTTTGTGGGTTTAATTGATTTTGATCAGATTGAACCCATTTTCTAGATCCGTTCACTCCAAATTTCTTCTGATTAAGTTTTTTTTTCCAGGTCTTGTTGGGTCTATCGATATAATTTCAAGTTTGATTTTTGGTGTTTGATCGATTTGTTGGATTTATTGTTTGTTTTGTTTATTTGGTTGTTGCAGCGTCTGATATCAACTCTCGCTGCAACATTGCCTTCTTCATCACTGTCACTATCGGGATATACATCATGACGGACTGAAGGTTCATCCTGGAAGTTAGCTACGGCTTCCTCGACTTGAAACTCATACCGCTCAGCTTCTTCGACATCGGGTTCTTCAACTATCGGAGGAACAACTTCTTCTCCTATATCTCCTTTTGACATGACTAACGACATCTCTCAACTAGCGATTTCACACCTCTCAACTCGCTTTTGGATTCTCCACGAACAAGATTTATGATTTTGAGTTTATGGATTTCTGGATTTCTAGGATTTCAAATTTGGGAATTTTTGATTTAGGATTTGGGGATTTATGAGTTGTGAATATTTTATAATGACCTGATTTTAGGTAATTTGGATATTTATGGTTTAGTTTAGTTAAAATAGGGTTGAAATCAAGTTAATTTCGGTTTATTGGTTAATGGTTTTTTGGTTATCATTAAACCAATGATAACCACGGATTATGGGTAATTAAGTTTCAAACTTATAAAACACGTGGATTTTGATTTCGAACTTTCAATATGTGGGTATTAAGGTATTTAACTTTTTTTTTAGGTGGATATAGAAAGAAACATTAGTTTTGTGTAGATCTGATCATATACGATAGTTTTCGTGTGAAATTAGATCGTCGACCCTGGTTTTTTTTTTCTTTTTATTAGAAAAAGAATTTTGTTTCTTACTCCACTAGTTCCATTTTATTTGATAATTAAAAACCTATATTAAATCAATTTTATTTTGTTTATTTCTATTTTAAAAACCCAACTAAATATATAATTTAATATATAATTTAAATAATTAATAATAATTAATTGTTTGCATAAAAAGTTTAAAATTTTTTTAATAAAATAGAACAAGAATAACTTTTATGCACAAGTTTAAATATATTTTTGGAAAGGTTGATGCGCGAGTGTATGTCCACTTGCCTGATTTAGACAATTTCTCTGAGTTGGATTCTCGTTTTTGGTACACTGTGGATTATATGATTGGGTTGTTAGAATTGCTCTTTTGGTTCGAGTCTTTGGTCATCTCGGTTTGAGTTCGGTTATTACAGCTGAACCGATCAATAGTTTTGTAAATTGAGTTTGGTTATACGATATTTTCTATTCGCTTCGGTCAAACCAAACAGTTAACCGAAAACTATAAACCAACACTGTCTGCATCTATCACCGTTGTCTTCATCATTGAGCCGCCGTCGTCTTCACCGTCTCATTGTCTTTATCTCGAGTTGTCGTCATCATCAACCGCCGTAATCACCAGCCGTATTCTAGTTTTAGGGTTTATGTGTAGTCTCTCGTTAAGGTTGGAGAAAAAGAATTGAAACATGTCGTTTTATTATTTTCTTATTGGACTGTCGTTTCTTTATTATGTTATTGGATTTGGTCTAATTAAACCTTTTTTTTTTTTTTGGACAGCAGTCCAACTAATTCAATTAAAGCAAAAAAATATTTGACCCGAAACCAGTCCACTTGTTTGAGAAAATTGAACCGAATTGGTTATATATAATTCTCCAATAATTTGCAAAGATTTCAATAGAAACTTTAACTCCACTCAACATGTTAGGCATGTGCATGGTGATGATGTAGCCAGAGTAGGAGTTTGGGAGGATAGTTGTGGTGATTTTGCCGGAACAAAGGTGTATTACAGTTCTATTGAGCATCAATGAAAAGACGTTCATGGCAAGAAAAAATAGTATAGACGACAGCAGGTAAACTTGACAAAGGCCGGTGCGAGCTTTGAAATATCTCGACATGACTGGTCCTGGGTTAAAATCCATGAAGCAAGAATTTTAGGCTTCAAAGATTAATTAACTATGTAGGAGAAAGTGTGGTATTGTGTAGTGGTTATGTCCAACACATTTTCCCTTTAGGGGAAGAGTTCGACCCTTAGCATTGTTGGTTTTAGTGAAAAATATTTTAACTCTTTGTAATTGGACAATATTTTTTTTTTTTTCCCTTTAGTCTTCATGCATGAAATATATTTGGTCCGGGCATGTATCCAAAGGTTACACCATTGGTTGAGATAGCATTTAAAGCTTGATTTTTAGCCAAATGAGGAAAATGTGGGGTTGTTTTGTATCTGGACAACTTGGGTATGAAGTAGTGATGTCTTGGAGGTCTCTTGATGGTGTGGAAGGTCTCCAATCAAGCTAATTCGTATAAATCAAGAAGATATACCATGTTGATTCATATTTACTCTAAATTGCGTCAAATATGGAAAGTTCATGTGTGGAGGGACCCACTTGATCTCCTGCTTGATGGTACACCTTAAGACATTGTTAGGAGCCTCTAAATCATAGGAAAAGTCTCATAGAAGCCAAAGGTAAGTCTGCAATTATCCTAATAAGAAAATATCTGAAATTGGACAGTTTTGTATCAGCTATTGAACAAGGGGTCTGTTAAAACAGAACTAATTACCTTTTTTTTTTGTTCAAGGGATTCCTCGGAAGAACTCAGTGTATAAGGTTTGTGATCTCGGTTCTGGTCAGATGTAAACCGTTCTGGGTCGAGTCTTGATTCCCCATGGATCTTTGCTGAATAATAATATGAATCAATAATCAGTTATGAGCTTACCTTCTCATGGTTGGGCCGAAATCCTTTATGAGAGGTCAATATGTTTTTATCGGGACATTAGAATGATTTTATGATGTTGAGTTTCTTTGGGCTGATCTTCCTTGTGTCTTCACCAGTATGGGCTCTTGAGAGGATATTAAAGACATGACAAGGTACCTAGGCGTGTGGCTGATCCTCTTAAGCTCGTGGACTTCATATTTTGGTTCGATGAACGCATCAGCCTTGAAGAACTTATGACGCAAGAAGAACGTTTTCTAAAAATAACATGTCCTTAATGAATGTCGTCTGGTTTGGAAGAATGATAGAGGGAATAATCATTTTCAGTCGGTATGAGAGAATATGAGATATTATCTTGAAAATCGTGTTGCAACAAGATATTGGGCGGAAGTTTTTGAATTCCCTTGCCCTACGCCTCCTATGAATGAACAATAAAGGTGGCATTCAAATATGTAGGCATGAAAGATGAGGCGAAAACTTCTAAGATTTCAGGACATAGAAGCTCCCAAATTTCCCTAAAAACTCAGCTGGTAAGCCATCAATTTCAAGCATTTTATTCAGAGGTATGTGAAGAAGAGAAGACTTTATCATATTTGTTGAAATCAAAATTGTATGAAAAGACTGCTGGATGGATCGGAGCAATGAGAAATGAGTAACCGTGCTAGAAAGACAGGTAGAATAGAGCAGTAGTCACCATAAAATGGTGAAATCTCACAATCTGAAACTTTGAAACCCCGAGTTTTATATCTTTGCATAAGTATAGGCCTGTTCGTTTTCATATCGCCGCGATTCAACTTGGCAACAGCAAAAAAACTCATGCTCCCCGTTATTTCTTTTTGTGCAGTGTTGCAGCTACCCAAAGTAGCGACTCCAACGACATAAATTGCAAGGGATGTCGGTGTTATGGGAGTCGCCACAAAAACTAGCAACATATGAAAGCCCCCAACGACTGTGTTGTATAACCACAAACAACTGTTTCGTGATCTCATGAAAATAGGGGGTGCATCTTAACCATTTTGCCACAAATAAATACCACATATAGTGTAAAAAACATAAATACTTAAATTTTAGGAGGTGCAGTTGCACCTGTCATCTATAACGTGGGTCTGCCCCTGTTTGTATCAATATGGAATGAAAATTAGTGTTTTTTCAGTCGCACAGTTGAGTCACAGCGATCTGAAAAACGAACATGCCCTATATCTATTTCGAGGGCCATGGCTACATTGCCAGATTTGAAACTCTCACTTACGACATATTAATTACCATAAAATTTTTTTTGAGGCATTATTAATTACTAGATTAGGACCCGATGAGCGGGTTTCTAAATTTAAAAATAAATTAAATTTAAGCAAAAATATTAAATTATAATTTTGTTGTTAATGTTATATCTTAAAAAAAAAAATTAAGGAAAAGAAGTAGAAAGTGTGATTCATTAGAGAAGAGGTTTATTTACATGTTTGTTTTTATAGTATAATTTCATTATTAACATATTAAAAATGTAGACCACGTATAATAATTTTTTGTTTCATCTTGTCGTTTGTTTTTCCAACCACCGTGTGATGTTTGTTAAAACGGATATGGTGATTCGCGGCTATGCTCTTGCTCATATCTGGGCGAGACTTTCTTCCGACATGATCTTTGTTGTCTTTATGCTCTCCCCAGGTTCAAAACTTGTCTCGATTCCCAACCGAATACTTTTTCTTTCTCGCATCTCCACTTCCTGAAATCTTTTGCCATTTTTTGTCTCCTTGCATTTTTCGCCAACATTTTCTATCTCATCTCTGATTTTTTATTCTTATCTCGGGCTTTAATACTCGAAGAAGTTTAATTTTCATAACTTTTTTTATCCTCAATCGACGGATTCTCATCTATCGTCATCTTTAATCTCCAGCATAAACTCCACCGTCTTCCTCCATTCTCAAAATCATTATTTGTGCATGAGAATTTGGCTCCAACGGAAGCAACACCCTCATAGTGGATCTTCCCTTCGGGAGAGATTAATTCTGACTTTCACCCAATTGGAAAAGATCATTTACACACTCTTTCTCCTCTATGGAAAAACATATCCTTCAATTTTCATGTCCAATAGAGGTATTGTTTCTTCAATTTGTAAACAGAAAATATTATACAATTTTCTAACCAATTTGTTATCTTGTGCCAATTATATGTAACTTTGTTTAAAAAGTATTAATATGTTTTGAATTCTCAACGTTGATTAGAAGAGGCTGGTTTATTTTATTTTATTTGCGATTTTTTTAAGGTTAAATGTTATTATTTGTTAACACTGTTTTTATATGTCAAAAAAACAGTAAATTGGCAAACATTGGGTGTTTAAATTCTCGAAAATTTTCTGAGATTATGAACAAAATTTTAAGAATGAATAGTCCCCTAGAAGACATACACTAGCTAGTAGGATTATAGTAAACAACTCATTAACAAAAAATTCACTATAAGAAAAAATCGAGTATGATGATGCTAAATTGTGATCCATCTCCTAGATTCTTCATCCGGTCTCATTGTCAAAACTAAATGTTCCTTAGCTCCTTCCGATGATCCATCAGACTCCATTGGCGTCATACATAACACCTTGAACAGCACACATATAGATTCTTTCATTAAGCTAATTGGATTTGGAGCCGTTATATTAAAGTGGTTCAAAATTTCCAGTTGAACCTAACCGGGTTTTTAAAAGGAGTTTTTTTTTTTTTTTTTTTT
>VBRH01000152.1:73197-89611 GCA_014578085.1 Cardamine resedifolia
TTTTTTTTTTTTTTTTCTGGATTTGTTTGAGGTCACTGTTCAAATCAACCCGATATTGGTTTCTGCTAATCGCTTGAAACTCCTTTTTGTTGCTGTTGTGGAATTTTGACGATTGTTCTTCTTAGCGAATTTGCAGGTGAAGCATTTGAAGTTTGTGATGGTGTTTGTGGTGATTATGGGTATGGTAATGTACTCTAAGATCTCTTAGCGAGAATGCCAGGCATTCGTCTCGTCTCTCGTGAAACCCCTTCGTAAGGATCTTCTTCTACCTCAAAATTCTTCTATAATGTCTCAGCATTGTGTAATTTAGACAATTTCTCTTTTTTGAGTATGCTTATGTATTTCAGTAAGCTGAAGAATTTTTTTTTTTGTGTGTGTTTTACAAATTTAGTTGTTCAAGAAGCACAGAGCAGATGTGCCATGAAGATTCCCGTGTGCATATTTCTGAAGAGGAGGAGATTGCTGCTGAAGAGAGCTTGGCAGCTTATTGCAAGCCTGTAGAACTCTACAATATTCTTCAGCGCCGTGCTATTAGAAATGTATGTGATTTTTCGTTTATCTGTTTACCCTTTTTGTAGAGAAAATATGTATGATTATGAGTAATGACATATATCAGCTGGTAGAATCATAAGTATTTGGGTTACTTTTGACATAGAATAATTCACATGGCTGTGTTGTTTGAGTTGACTTCTTTTGGTATAAGCAACGCTTGTGTAATCTTGCTATGCAGTCCCATCCTAACCATTTCTCTCTCTCTCATATGTAGCCCTTGTTTCTTCAGCGATGTTTGCATTATAAGATTGAGGCAAAACATAAAAGAAGGTAAACTTTTTGTTTTTTTTTTGTGTTCAGAATCTTCATTAGTTTAGTGTAATTATTAGACAATACATCAATAATTCATTGCGTGCCTGAATGCTTTCTAAATTTTTGGGAAGACTTTACACACTGGTGGATAGTAATCGATATTTTAATGCTGTGCAGAATACAAATGACTGTGTTCCTTTCGGGCACTATAGATGCTGGGGTACAAACTCAAAAACTGTTCCCTCTGTATATTTTGTTGGCAAGACTCGTTTCTCCTAAGCCTGTCGCCGAGGTAGATGTCTGAACCTCAGACAGAATTGGATTGATCTTTATATGATGTCATTTGTAACTTATCTTTTCATCTCTAACATTTTTTTCTTTTTTGAAATTCTCAAATTATAGTATTCTGCAGTATATAGGTTCAGTCGAGCATGTATCTTAACTGGTGGCGTGGGGGTTGATGGAGTCAGTCAAGCCCAAGCCAACTTTCTTCTCCCTGATATGAATAGACTCGCGTTGGAGGCAAAATCAGGATCACTCGCTATCTTGTTTATCAGCTTTGGTGATTAAGAACTGGTGTACAAAATTATTTGAATTCACTCATATATGTACAGTATTCAGATAAAGTGATCAAATTATTTTCTTTCTTGTAGCTGGTGCGCAAAATTCTCAATTTGGGATTGATTCAGGCAAGATTCATTCAGGTACTTCCATTTCTTCATTGATATAACTTTTTGATTTTTAAACGCGGTGTTCCTATTTGGGCATACCATTTTTCCATGTCATCGTATGGAGAAACCTCAGTCCTATGAATCAGAGATTCTGTGACCCCAGTTATAAGAGTTCCTGAAAGTCTCTTTCTTCATCAACTCTTATCTTCATGAGCTTTTTTTTTTCTGGCAGGAAATATAGGAGGACATTGCTTATGGAGCAAAATACCTCTGCAGTCTCTCTATGCGTCGTGGCAGAAATCTCCAAATATGGACTTGGGACAGAGAGTAGACTCTATCTCTCTTGTTGAAATGCAGCCTTGCTTCATTAAGGTAAAGACTATTGCCTAACTCTTCCCCTTGTTCTACGACTCTTTGCTCCCTATAGTGAAATGAGGACTCTGGATTGAACTTCTTTTATGTAATTTGAAAAAGTAAATTGGAAGTAATTGCTATTGTGAATTTATTTTTGCTGTTAGTTCTCAATCTTGATCGTTCAAAATGAAAATATTACTGGTATAACTTGTTCATCGCTGCAGCTAAAGTCTATGAGTGAGGAAAAGTGTGTCTCGATTCAGGTGCCCAGCAATCCTCTCACCTCGGTAACTTTGCACACTTTGCTATACTTCCATTCATTATTCTGAAAATATTATGTAATCGTATTCTTATAATTTTTATACTTCTTATTCAAAGAGCTCGCCGCAGCAAGTGCAAGTCACCATATCTGCAGAAGAGGTTGGGGCAACTGAAAAATCTGCTTATAGTTCATTTTCGTATAATGACATCTCTTCCTCTTCATTGTTGCAAATTATCAGGTAATCATTAGTTTAGTCTACAATCCCCTTTCTGCGCTTTTAGCTCATTATGTTTGTTTGTAATTGTATAAACTCTATAGACCTATCTCCTTTAATCTATAGTTGTTAGTTTTCTTGAATTGTGACTGTACCTCCTCTTTTATGGGAAGTGTACAAGTTGTTACGTATAAATTATAATGTCCATTTCTTCATTTTGACTCTAATCGATTACATTCATTGCATAGGTTGAGGACACGAAATGTAGTTTTCAATTACAGTTACTACAACAACAAGCTGCATAGGACTGAAGGTAACTTAGTATTATCCCTAACTTGTTTCATACCCATGTATATATATATTTCATCTGGCTCCCTGACCTGTTATATATATACATCATCACTTTCATGTTGCAAATTACATTGTGGATTCTATTTGCTATTTGTCTTGCAGTAACTGAAGACTTTTCTTGTCCATTCTGCTTAGTAAAATGTGCCAGTTTCAAGGTGGACTTTCATTTCCATTCTCATTCATACCTAACAGTCAAAGATACAGCTGTAGTGACAAGTCTTTGTAGTGATGCAATCTTTTCTTTTGTTCCCAATCATGTTGTAGGGCCTGAGATATCACTTGCCATCAACCCATGATCTCTTCAATTTCGAGTTTTGGGTTTGTAACTTCAAAATTCAGTTACCTGTTTGCTCAATATCTTTTTTTTTTTTTGATTTTTTTGGGGTGCCACTAATCTCCTCCACTTGGTTTATAGTTAGCTGAAGAATACCAGGCTGTACACGTCTCTCTCAAGACTGAGACAATGATGTCCGAGGTTAGAGCATCTTGTTTGTTTGATTTATGTTCTTTACTTTCACTGCTGTAGATCTTATAGGCTGTCACAATTTCATTTTTCATCCAAACTAATACCGTCCTTTGGTTGTTGACTTTTGAGTGGTTAAATAAGAGAACTGGAATGTTTTGTTGCTATTTACCACACTATGTTCCCTGCTATTTTCCTCTGACGTGAAGAGAATAAAATCACAATGATATCACTGTGGCTGTTCACTTTTGTGGCCATCAAATATGGACTGTAGAATAAAGTGCTCGATTATATAGGAGTGTCAAACCTATTTGAAGTAGTTGGTTCTAAAATATATTCTACGTCTTTGTAGTTTTCCCGATTTGATGATTACTCGTAGCACAGTTTTTTAATTGTAAATGTTCATAAAAAAACCCTGCTCAGGTTAATGAGGACGACGTCGACCCAAAGCAGCAAACATTCTATTTTTCGTAAGTTTTCTGGCCTATTGTGTTGCCTTTACGTATTTTACTAGCATTTGACTGTCAGTCTGCCAGACCATAAAAATTCTACAATATGTGACAGTTCAAAGAA
The DNA here is from genome assembly GCA_014578085.1 of Cardamine resedifolia. Lineage (NCBI taxonomy): Eukaryota > Viridiplantae > Streptophyta > Magnoliopsida > Brassicales > Brassicaceae > Cardamine > Cardamine resedifolia. The sequence goes on from VBRH01000152.1 coordinate 76,890, forward strand.
ATTCAGACGTAGGAGGCAAAAGAGTCAGGTTCGGAGCTCAAGGCAAGGGCCTCATATTGGATTAGGTTGCGAGGTGCTAGATAAGGCTGATGGTATGTGTTTGACTGAAATGAATAGTTACATGGATTTGTAGTATTGGCTTAGTTTGCGATGAGAGCCTGTCTTAGTTTTATACCCCCTCTGTTTCAATATATAAGATGTTTTAGGATTTATTTTTGTTTCAATTTATTTGATTTTCTTCCATTTCTATGCAAAACTTTTAATGCATTAAATTTTTTATGGCTATTTGAATTTTGTTGTGTATTTTATCGTTGGTTGAATCTTATTTAATATCTTGTTTTTAGTGTAGAAACATTAAAAATAAATAATCAATATATTTTCTGAAAACCCGCGCTTTTAACTTCATATATACCGAATCAGAGGGAGTATTTTCTAGTAATTTATTTTCTTAAATGCATTCGAAAACATTGGATCATGTGGCACAACATTTCCTTATTTTTATTTGCAGATACTCATTCTGTTAGAAGTGAGAAGAGCCGAATACCACCTGGAAAGCATTATGAAAGAATTGGGGGTGCTGAGTCTAGTCAAAGAGTTCCTCCTGGCACGAGTCCTGCAGACGTGCAATCATGTGGTGATCCAGATTCTGTGCAGGCAATAGCTGGAAGTACAATGTTGCAATTTGCAAAAACGAGGAAGCTGTCTATAGAACGGTCGGACTTGAGGAAGTATGTTTGACTTTCTTTTGTCGTTCTACCCTTTTCTTCTTCCATTTTCATTTAACTACATAGGTTCATGCTTTGAAATTTCTGTCTTAGTTTTATTGCAAGTAGTTTGCTAATCCCTAATTATGTGAGTGAACTTTTCAAATTGTTTTCTCCTCCAGCCGTAGCCTCCTTCAGAAGAGACAATTCTTCCACTCTCATCGAGCTCAGGTGATCTATTCTTTTAGCTCTCTTGCCTATGAAGATTGCAATTGATTTTGACTTTACTATGTGTACAATCGTAGCCCATGGCTCTAGAACAAGTACTTTCTGATCGAGATAGTGAAGATGAAGTTGATGATGATGTGGCCGATTTTGAAGATAGAAGGGTATGTTTTAGAGTTTAACATTTTCACTGCTTTAGGTTACTTTTATTTAACATAGTTTGTCTGGTTCTCCATTAGTTTACAGCGAATAATTTGTCTCCTTTTAGTATTTGAAACTCTTCTTTCTTTCAGATGCTGGATGATTTCGTTGATGTGACTAAGGATGAGAAGCAGATGATGCATATGTGGAACTCGTTTGCGAGGAAGCAGCGGTATGTCTTATATATCTCTTTTCAGTACATGTGATGTCGAGTCTTACAGTATACAAATTTAGAGTCGCATGCGACATGCGTAGTAATTTGTGGATTGATTTTCTTGCACGAGTTCCACTGGTAAAAACAGAGTGAACAAATAGATAACATCTGATTCTATGTTCTCCGACTCATGATAAGCATTTACCTCTTGACACTGGTTTTTGATTTTTATGCAGAGTATTAGCGGATGGTCACATTCCATGGGCATGTGAGGCATTCTCAAAATTACATGGACCCATCATGGTTCGAACACCAAACTTGAATTGGTAAATTGACCTCCCATTTCCCCCATTGTTTTGTTAAGTGTTTTCAGAGAAAAAAAAGAAGTGGTTTTGTTGAAGGTGAGTTTTTGTGATGTAGGTGCTGGAGAATGTTTATGGTGAAACTATGGAACCAAGGCCTTCTTGATGCGCGGACTATGAACAACTGTAATATGATTCTCGAACAGCTCCAAAAAGAGAGGAGAGATTAGAAGAGTTTTGGGTTTCATTTTTTTAAACTACTTTTGGTGTTTAAAGAGGAAAGAGGAGCATATGTGTACATTGGCTCCTCATCTTTGACGTTTGTTGTCCGGTCCTTGAATCAAATTCAAATATTTATTCATTTCGATTAAATTAATTAACTTAGGATCGAAGTGAAAACTTTGTCTTCACAGTTACATTGAAAAATTATATGCAAACCGGTATTAATCACCTAACTAGCTTAAAGAATGTATTTTTTAGTAATATGATAGTAGTAATACAATGAGTATTAAATTTATTTGGTAGTTAGATGATTCAGAGAAAATTACTGAAAAGGTTTGGCATATTTGGTTGCTGCAAGATGCTCTGATTTTATTACATGGACTCTAGCTCAATAACAATTATCATTAATACATCATCAATAACTATCTTAGGTTTTGATCCGAGCACATTCCATAGGGGATTTTATGGATCCTTGTCGGCCACGACACAACAACGTTTTCTAAGATTTAGTTTAACCTATATGAATTCTGAAATATTTTTTTTGTTACACATTCTGAAAGTGTTCATATAGAAGTTGTAACAATCAACACAAGTCTCAGAAGCTCCGAGATAATCACAAATTTGTTCACCTGCCTCGATATAAGATGGTACCTGAGGAATGATCATCATTCCCCAAATACGGCACCAATTGGCTCTTTGAGAGATCAAAGAACTCTTCTTGTGATGATCCTATGAGCCATCATCATCCTCTTTCATCCAACAATCCTCACAACATCTTACCTATCCTTGAGATAAATCTTTATCTCGCAATACTCAAACACGAGACTCGCAGTGATAAAAATTTAATTGTATTTATCCAAAAATCTAGATACCGACTCTCAAATATCGTATAAATATATTACTCCAGAAACATAATCACAACATCACAAACAACCCAACTTTCCACATCATACATTACGATTAGACTACCAAAACGGCTGCAAATCTTCCTTTCACAAATCTTTGTGACAAAACCTTTCAAAACGGCTTGGACAATTCAAGTCAAAATCGTTCATTTATGGACACAACTCACAAGCTACAGTGGAGAGAAGTTTCAACATGATTTTGGCTAATGCATCTGTAAGTGTAGTTTGCCTTTAATAATATATAGATATTTATATGTTTTAAAAATTGATTTCCTAAAATTGACATGATTTCGATAACTTTTGTTTAGGACACTCTGATTTATGCTACGATTAAGAAGCCACAAATAAACAAGTTTCAAAAATTGATCAAAACGGGAGAGTGGAGAATTCTCGAAAATTTCATTCTTGCCAAATCTATGGGAAAGTACAGGGCACAAAACATACCTACAAAATGGTCTTGATGAACACGACTACTATAAGTCGATGTGGTTCAATTTCTAATGATTGTTATTTGGATTTTGCTAACTTTGAAGATGTTTCAAATGATCAAAGATTAAATGAAAACATCTTGATTGGTAAAACTCTTAATTTCCAATATTTTATGAAACTATGATTATATTTGTGAGTAAATTTGGAAAATCTATTAATGAACTGTATTTGTTTTTGCAGATGTAGTAGGACAAGTTGTGAATGTTGATGAAATGAAAACTCATGAAATCAATAACAAGCCTAAAAAGAAACTCGAGATTGAACTTAGAAACACAAGGTTTATATTTGTATCCTTGGATCGATTATATTTTTATGAGTGGATCAATCGTATCATCTGATTATGTTAACTATACTTATAATCCAATTTTTTTGTAAAGAGTCGAAAGTTGTGAAAACAAAGAATACTTCGGCAGGTTTCCTCGGAATTTTTTTTTGGAACTTTGTGAAGCCATTGTTTTTATTTGTAATTTTTCATAGATTACCTAAATCATAATTTGAGTACAGTGCCAAAATGTATTGTGTATTTGTAGGTTGGTAAGTGCAAGATCATGTGTACCATCAATATAATTGATACAAAGTTTTCTTGGTATTACTTTTGTTGTCTAAAGTGTACCAAGACATCATACTTGGTACCTAAAAAGTAAATGAGATTATCAAAAAAGGTAAGAAGCCATTTTTCTCGTGTCCGACATGTAGAGAAGACACACATATGGTTGTACCGTAACTACTTATCACTATTTTTATTTTTGTTGGATAAATAAAAATTTTGTTAGAACCAACACATAATATTTAGATAATCTCAATTGTAAAAATTTATGACGATGAAGATGATATTGATAAACTATTTATAGTGTTATTAATGGTATTTTTAGTAGTTAAATTCATTTTAAATAGTTGTTAGATATTTCTGCTGGGCGATTAATAGTATAAGATTAAAAGATATTGTCAACCACTACACTGTCAACTTTCCTAGGATTGATGCCCCTTAATTTTTAATATACTTTCGAATGCATAAGGCATTTGCTTCATGAGCTTTAGCTGAGGGTCGAGCCTGATTATATGTGCACATTAAATTGTATAATATACTATTTGTCATTTCTGATAAATTTTATACGTATTGTAACACTACATCAAATACAAAATGAGTGACCACTCACCTTCTTCTTTTGATAACCAACAAAAAAAAACTGTAAAACAATCAAGACCTCAATTTTAGGAAATGTATTATGTAAAAACATATAACAGAAACGAAAAAATGAACTATTGTCTATTGTTGATTCATTTCATCATCCAAAAATTTGAATCTAATTAGCATTTGTGGTACCTTAAATGCTTTTGACTGTACTCAACATTCCTGCCCCTTACCAAAGCTGTCACGGACACCGCAATCGAACCCAAATCCGACTTCTAATCATTTGATAAAAAAATTTTTTATCAAAAAAGGAGTTTTTAAAGTTGGCTTACTTGAGTTTAGTGTTAAATAAAGATGATCACAAATACATAAAAGCTGAGTACTATCTATTCTGTATCTTCTTATTTTCATCCAAACAAGTTATTGAAACAGAACATTCTCTGTCATTAGTACATTTAATTGATTCACAAAGTTACAACCGAAGGCAATCCAACTTTAAAAACACTTTGATTGCTCTAGTAAGTAGTTTATACTATATTCGAAATGTTTTTTTTACTTATGTTAAAAGCTCCCTTGTCTTCAAACTCTTCAAGGGATGTAATACATTGGATTTGCAAGTTTGAAAGATCGTTGAGACATAGATGTACCCAGCAAATCACTCCATTGATCACCTGAATTGCCTCTAATCCTATATCCCTCTTTCACCATCTCATCTCTCTTCTCAGATTTGTATAGTGTCGCCATTTTGTGCTGTTCCTCTGGAGATCTACACATTACACAATGACAGCCAAAGAAACAAGAGTAAACAATAGATCACAATGGCAACGAATAAACCGCAAAAGATGTTCGAAACTGATGATGATAACTTCTCAAAAATATCTCTAGAAATGTCCTACCAATGCGGTATTCAACTATCTACACAACACTCAATCAGAGGGCGAACAAATCAATGTTTTATAACCGTAACGCCACCCAAACCCTATGTTCTACCCAAAGGTCTATGTAGGTTTGGTTTGGACCCAACTCCTATCAAAATCAAAACTCTGTACCATCATCTAGCTGCATCATCCATTATTGCATAACAAACAAACTCATCCCATGACCTAGAAACATATCTAGGTAAAACTTAAAAACCAAATAGCTACATTGTTTCTATGGTTATTCATACCTGAGAATAAGCTTGTCCCAGTTCTGGAAACCAGCATTGATCAAGTTTTCAACAGTGACAAGCCTGTGGCTCTCTTTTCTCCCTGTAAGCAAGAAAACTTTGTAACCCAACTCCATAACTCTTTGGTAAAGCTTCAAGCTTGGTGCTATAGCTGGTGCCACTCCTCTCTCTACCCATTTATCAAACTCTGAATGATCAAAAATGTCCAACCTGCAAAATTCCCAAAACAAAATTAAGAAATTTCTATAATCAAATTCTCCTCTTTTGTGACAAAGGAAGATAATTGAGAAAATGTACCCAAAGCCATGGTCAATGTAATAAGGAAGATTGGATAAGAGAGTCTCATCGATATCGAAAATCCAAATATCTTTGCCATCGCCGGTGAATTCAACGCTGCTTGCGAAGATCGAAGCCTCTTCAGAGACTCTCTCCAGATCGGTAATGTAACCTTTACCCATCACGTAGTTCTTAACATAATCGGCACATTCCACCGGAATTGTTTTCCACGGCGCGAGATTGTTGGTCTCCGCCGCGAATCTCCAGCTCGTACAATGAAAATTAACCTCTTCGTCGGAAGCTTTCTTCTCGATTCCCGATGGATACTCGATAATCAACGGCCTCGGCAACAGATACGAATTGGAAATTTCGTCGGAGAACGCAGAGGAAAATAAGAAAATAACGAGGAAAATCACATAAATCTTCATCGGAGAATCACCGGAAAATCGAATTAATAAAAAAAATTCCCAATCAGAAAAATACGAAATTTAGGTTTTCTGAGGATATTTAGGGAATCTAATAAAGAAATTGAGAAACCTGAATCAAAAATTAGGGTTTATATTCAGATGTTGAAGAAGGAATAAAAACAAAATGAACGGCGAAAGGAATCGAGAATAATTCGAAATCCAACGAAAAGGGGAAAAAATTGAAAGTTTGAAAATGGATTAATGGAATATCGTACGAAAGAAGAAACCTTGGATTTTTAATTTCAATGGAGAGTTGAATATAATCGGAAAGGTACTGTTTCCTTTTTAAGGCAGTGGAGGAAAATGGCAAGAGACAGGAGTCGACAGTGACGTGTAGCAAAAGAAAGCCCAATAAATAAATAAAATTATTATTATTTTCACAAATTAAAAGAAGGGATTCTGTTTGTTTTCGGGTTCGGATCTGAAGTATAATCTAATTGGATAGATCCGAATATCCCCCTAGATTAATGTGGGCTCCACGCTGGTCCGTATTGATGGCATAAGTAAAAATTTATGAGGATGAAGATGATATTGATAGACTTATTAATGGTATTTTTTGTAGTTAAATTCATTTTTAATATTTTTTCCGTTTCAAAATATAGGATGTTTTAAGTAAAAATACGATTTTTAAGAAAATTTATTTTTATATTTTAAAATATAATATATTATTTTTAGAAAAAACAATTAATTAAAAAGTTAAATAAAAGATTACATATTATTTAAAATATTATCTTATAATTGAAAAAAAAAATTTTGATCATGTGCTTTTACAATTAAATGACTAAAAATTGCATTAAAATCTAAAAACATCTTATATATTGAAACAAATAAATTTATTTAGAACATCTTATACTTTGAAATAGAAAAAGTTGTTGTTATATATTTTTGCTCGACGACTAATAGTATAGATTAAAAGATGATGTCAACCACTACACTATGTCAACTTTCCTAGGATTGATGCCCCTTAATTTTTAATATACTTTCGAATGCATAAAGCATTTGCTTCATATGTGCACATTCAACACGGTAATACTAAGTAAATTGTATAATATACTATTTGTCATTTCTGATAAATTTTATACGTATTGAAACACTACATCAAATACAAAATGAGTGACCACTCACCTTCTTCTTTTGATAACCAACAAAAAAAAATATGTAAAACAATCAAGACCTCAATTTTAGGAAATGTATTATGTAAAAACATATAACAGAAACGAAAAAATGGACTATATTGTCTATTGTTGATTCATTTCATCATCCAAAAACATTGAATCTAATTAGCATTTGTGGTACCTTAAATGCTTTTGACTGTACTCAACATTCTTGCCCATATTCCTTGACATATGGTTTGGTTAAATTGGTTTAGTGTCTAATTACTCCACAGGTGATTTATCTTTATTTTATTTTTAAGATCGATGTTGGTCTACTGATTTTTATGTACTATCTTAGTTATTTGATTATTTCAATATTGTATGTATTAAAATGGTATTGTGGTATGTGATGAATTGCAAAAGAAAAAGTAACTACTGATTTCCAAAATTCTTAGAATCCTTCAAGGTTATCCAATGAAAAAAAACATCTTATTATTAATGTCAGATTCTAATTTTAACAGACTAAAAACTAACAAATTTTCACAAACTCTTAAAGAAAATGTTCAAGCCCTTCAATAATAAATTTTTTTACTAATTAATGAAAACGGATAGTTGCACGCACGCTAAGCTATGCGTACGCGTGAATACAGTGTTTATGGGATTGATTATGAAGTAATAAGTTATCTAACCAATAACGTGTTTATAAGGCTAATTAATTATTGTATATCCGTGTTATGTTCAAAACTTATCTAGCCCACCGCCTAAGTTTGCCGTTTGGAGATAATAAACTGTTTCTATAAAAAATATACGTGTTTAAACTTTAAATCTGTTCGTTGACAAAAAAGACTTTAAATCTTTTTAATTTATGTTTATTGTCCATTAACTTGATATGTTTACTTATTGGACAAGACAAACAATATTCGACTCCAATCATTTGTTTTATGAAAACTTGCAAATTCTATATGAAAAGTTCACCACGATTATTATGGCTTTGTCTGCATACATAATTTATGGTTTTGTGAATACGTATACTGAACACATATTCTGATATTCACATTATCTACTACAAAGAAAAATAAATTTACTTATTATATAGTTTGCATCTAAACCTAGATGCACTTAGAAGCTGTAATAAATCCAAACACGAGATTACGAGAATCTAATCGTATTCAGATCAAATGGTTTATCCATCGATACGTTAAAAACAAATTATACAAAAATGGGAAGCAATTCTATACATTTCAATCCAAATGCAAAAAAAAAAAAAAAAAAAAGGGAGAAGAAAAGTCACTACCACAAATATACCTTTCTTCGAAAACACAAAGAGAGCAAAAGAAAATAAAAACAAAGCCAGAAAAAGGCTGTGAGAACATCTCGCCGTTTCTCACGGCTAAAAAACGCTACACAGTTTCAGAGATAGGCACAAAAACGGAGCTCGCTTTTCTTTACCTTACTGATTTATACTTCTCCATTCGGCAATGGCTGCATAAAGAGTATGATTGGGCAAAAGGTTAACGTTTTGTAACAGCGAATTAGTCACCGGCGACGTCTGGTAGTTCTCCATCCACTCCTCTATGGCTCGTCGGTCATAAGTGTACCCATCAGCCGCAATACATGGCTCTTTCATCACATCCTACAACATAACATAACATAAAAGCATTGTTATCTAACAAACCTAACTTCTCTTGCAAGTAAACAGATGACGTAGTGAGCAAGTTATTACCTTAAATAATGGGCATATGAAATGGCTTGGAGGTTGACTCGGCGTAGCGGAAAGAGAGTTTCTTGCTTGATCAGCTACTTTCTTTAAACTCTCCAATGTTGGAAGAATCTGATCTTTCAAATCAGGCCTATTTTTAGCACGGATCTCTGTACAATGGAGGGCTAAAGTGGCTAATTTCCGAGTTTCTTCGATAGGCCAATTACCCGCTTTTGGATCAAGAATCTGTAATAACTCGTCGTCATTGTTGTTCTCCATGGCTATTTCCATTGTATATGTCAATGCCATAGCCGGTTGAGCGGTAAGAAGCTGTAGAATAATCATTCCAAAAGCATAGACATCTGACTTTGGAGATATCATTCCGGTTCTTTGATATTCGGGATCGATATAGCATAACGTTCCCACAGGGCTTGTTTGTTTGTACATTGTGAATTTGGTTGACAATGAGTCAATTTGGATCATTGTGGAGAGACCTACATCTCCTACTTTGCTGACAAAGTTTTGATCAAGTAAGATATTAGCGGGTTTAAGATCGCGGTGAATGATTGGTGTAGGTTTTGATTTGTGGAGGAAGACAAGCGCTGATGCAACTTCCCAAGCGATTCTGAACCGCACGAACCAAGGGATTGGTTGACTATTATTGACTTGGAAGAGTCTATCTTCTAAGCTACCATTTTCCATGTACTCATAGACTAGAGCACCATGCTCGGGGCATGCTCCTAGTAGAAGAACCAAGTGAGGATGCCTAATCTTGCTCAAGATTTCGAGCTAACGGCGAATAAAAATGGTCAGCATTTTTTGTTTTAATGAGAAAAGTTTCAAACAAGAAAATATTTTGGGAAAGTACCTCTTGATCGAATTGTTTTGATAGAGCGCTTTCAGCGGAATGCAAAACTTTGACAGCTGCGATTGTATGATGAAGATTGCATTTGTAAACAGCCCCGTAAGCTCCCATTCCTATCTTTAGATCTTCAGAGAATGATGAAGTTGCGGTTACGATTTCTTCCCAAGTGAACTCTTGGTATTGCAGCTTAGGAGCCACAAGAAAACTTTCTTCAAGCTTCTCCTTCTCTTTGGCTTCACGGATTGCTTGCATCTCGTCTTCTCTTCTTTGAGCAGCTTCTTCCTTTTCCCTTATCCTCTGCTCAAAATTCTGTGTTTCCTTCGTTTCGTGCTCCTTTAGTGTTAGCTCTTCAAACTTAAGCTCATTTAGCTGAAACCATAAAAGGGTTAGATTCATATAAGAGACACACATCAATAGCTAAGAAGCTTCATCAACTACAAGTTATTAAGCGGACCGACCTTGCGAGAAGCATCCAACGTTTCTACTTGAGCCACTGCATACATTTCTTGAGCTTGTCTAAGCTCAGCTCTCAACTTTGTAATTTCTTTGAGAGTGTCCTGAAATTAGTGAAAACACCTATCATTCAACAAATTCTTTCGATTTCAAAAGAGTTTTGCGAACAAGTATTTATCGAAATTTAATGTACCTGGTTGTCTATGAAATAATCTTCACCTTGAGTAACATTTTCGTATTCACGGTTGCTAGAAATAGAACTCATACCATCTTTTATGTCATCGAAATCTCTAAACCGAGTATTCCAAGAAACGGTACGCGATATTTCAGGACTACTTCTCTTGCTTACTTCCTCTGCAGCATCTGAAGACATCCTTCTAGTTTCATCTGAATCAACAGAACTATTCTCCATACGACCAGAAACACCACTTACTACTTTAAGGAGTTGTTTCAAACTCTTATTGGACAGAGAATGAGTGTTGGATTTTAGTGCATTTGACATTGCATCTAAAGAAAACCAAATAAATATTAGACTCATATAATCATACATATATAAGTTTATAGTTAAAGATTTGATGAAAACTCCAAACCTGACTTAGGTCCTGAACCAGAAGAACAGCTGGAGGTATCAGTTCTTTCACTAGCAGAATCTCTTATAGTTTCATTCTTCTCCGAGTCTGATGATAATTTATCTTTTGAAAGAATAATATAAGCTCCTTTTGAGACAACATAGACTGTGCATAAGTTTGACACATAAGCTGATATCTGGGCAGTAATATCATGATTCCTGCAATTGTTTCATATTCATTGAGAAAACTCTGCAATTAGATAATATAACTGAAAAAATATAATGTTTTCAAGCCCATACCTCGACAATGGACCTTGAGATGAGCGTCCAATGACAAGACTGGTGATCAAATTCTGATTAACCTCTTTGGTTATAGCCATAGCAACACTATTTGATTCGAGAACTACAAGTTCCACTGCAACCTTTGTTAAGAAGAAAACAAGTTTCATCGATCTTTAGGCGCTATAAGATATTGGTAAAAGAAAACCAAGAAAGATAAAATAAAACCTTTTTCCGCTCGCACATCTTCTTGAAAGGTTTAAGAAGAATTTCTTTAGTCTCTTGGATCACTTTTTGTCTATAAGTAGCCACAACATCCTCTGGTGCCTCGGTGATAGAGATTATGTTTCCCGCTTAGGAAGGAAACAGAAACCACTTATCAGACTCTTTAAGTAGTCATGACATAAAAGTCTCAAGAATAATGAGAAGACATCTTTAAAGCTTACAATGTGTAGGTAGAGTTGTAATCTTTGGATGGATGTGAATCAGTTTGAAAGTAACATTTTTGTCAGAACCAAACTTTTTGAGCGCCCACTTAAGTACATTATTGCTTTTAGGACTCCCACTAATAGCTATCGCAATGGTCACGGGTATAGAAGGAGATGCAAGATCAGAGGTAGCCCTCTTAGGAGGCTGGCTAACCGCAGGCTTGTGGTCCAGAATTGATTTTTTGAAATAAGAGTCCATTTTATCTTTCCTTCAACCAAATGAGACACTAGCCAATATATGTGTCTCAAAAGCCATTAGGAGATATATATAAGTCATTCATAACATGAAAATTGAAATGAAGATCCTTGAGTCAACCAAGGAACAATATATATAGACTTATTGATAATCACATTGATCAAGAGAAGCTTTTGATTTTTATACTCGAAAATTCTCAAATTCAAATCTGGACATCACAAAAGCCACATTCTAAAGTCAAATTTAGACAAAGATATGCAAATGGAGACGAAATTTTATTATTTGAGCATATAAAGTTTTCAACTTTACCAGAACAAAAACATGGAAACAAGAACCCCATCAAGAAGCCAAGCATGATAACAATCTTGTCAATCTCTAATTAATAAACAAGAAATGATGAAAATCACAAAATTTGACTTACCCTGATAAATAAAAGTTGTAACTTTTAAGGTGCAGAGAATCTCAAACCCAAAGAGAGAAGCATTGATGGAAGAAACACAAAGAGTAGCCAAAGACCCAAGTTCGTGCTCCTCATTTTAAAGACAATCAATTCATTTGAATAACCATAGAATCTTATGGAGTTTCTTAAATTAAATACTATGATAAAATAAATTATTTAATTAAGATAACTTGGTCATGCATGACTCATGATTATCGTTAAAGATTCACTCTTGGTTATTTACTACTCTCTTGCTCACGCTAGCATATTCCTTCATTATCAGAGGATCAGAGCGGCAAAGAAGAGGGTCTTAAATTATTTATTTATCCCTTTTTTTTTGTTAACTCACAGAGTAAAAAACTCAGAGAGTCACAATTATAAAAAAAAAAAAAAAAA
>VBRH01000152.1:97470-112875 GCA_014578085.1 Cardamine resedifolia
TTTTTTTTTTTTTTTTTGTGTGTATCATTTCCTACTATTCGTTTGATATCTAAATGTTTTTTTAGATATATGTTTTATTAAACTATTGACCATAATAAAATCATTTGGAATTTTTTTATAACTTTTATCTATTTAACAAAAAAAATACCAAAACTCGTTTGTGTTGAAGTTCCACCAAGTGAAAACAGTCTACTCTTTTGCAGTTAACCAACTCAAGTCGCTCGCTAATCTAAGTTGTGGGCATTGGTCTAGTTCTTCTTCATCAAGTATAACGTTATCAAAACACAGGTAATGATTAAGATAAAATGTTAAAAACGAATAAATATAATATTACACGTGAAGATGAATGTTCGAAAAACCTCTCAAAAAGTTTTATGTCCATTAATTTTGAGAAGTTTCTCCAACATTCATCTCCATATATCCCTGTTCAATATTATAATCAGATAACATTATATTCATCCACTTGTTCTTTTATTTTTTTTACAAAACTATTGCTTGACTGAATACTCTCATATCCAATTGAAGAACAAAAAGAAATCTAATTAATTTTGAAATATTCTCAAACACTCAATGTTATATTTATCCGCTTGAATAAACAGTTTCAAATACTCTCATATCCAATGTTATATTCTCTTAAATTTGAATAAACATTTTCAAATCCAATGAAAATTTCTAATTGATTTTTAAAAAATTCTTGAATGTACATCTCTACGTGTTTCTTGTCATTATCAATACTTATATAACATTACTATTTGTTTTTTTTTTTAATCTTTTTGCGAAAATACTGTTTGAATTAACACACCCAAATCTAACCAAAAAATATCTAATTATTTTCTCTTCTACGAGAGTTTGATGCAAAGGAAAACAAAAAATTGATATAAGAAATTTGAAGTAACTAAAAGTTATAAAAACAAAACTCTTTTTTATCAGAAAATGACAATTAAATCAAAATCAATTGTAAGCAAAAGAACAACATTTAATCAAACCCGCCAACAGATTTTGCAACATACTTTAGAATGAGCTATATGCACATAAATTGTGTTATGGTTTGCATTTAAATCTGCAAAGACAATCGTATATTTTTGTATTTTTTTGTAAGTACCAACAATCGTATAATCTTCCTTACCCTTGCAAGTTACCACATTCGACAAATCGATCTACCATGCCTTCTGAATACTCTCCTCTCCTGGAAAATTGATTTTTCATTCTGTGATAAATTTTAGTGGATATATAAACGAAGAACAAATACATTGCTCAAAAAAAAAGTTTGACCAGAAAAAAAAACGTAAAAACAAATAGGTTGGTCAAAGTCTCAAACATAATGCCATAGTGGTAAAGACTAATTAAATACGTTGACCCTTAGTTGCCAATATTGTAACACTTGTTTTACTTTTTTTTTTTTTTTTAACAGATATTTTGGGGAATTTCAAGATATAAATGAGAGCTTCTACTTGTTTTTTGGGTCAAAAAATGAGAGCTTTTTTATTCCGGCAAAATGAGAGCTTTTTAAGAAATAATTTGATTATTTTTGACTCTTATACGAGGTAGATGAAAAATGAGTATGAGAAATTTGGAAACTAAATAAATATGAAATAATTATATAAAAAAACAAACCTACGTGGAAATGATAAATGCAGAGAAGAGAGAGCATGGCAAGGCCAACCTATTTACATGCCAGATAAACAAATCTCACGTTACATTTCTTATCTTTTTATTTTTTAATTTATATACTTTGTAATGTCAAATTCCATCAAACGAAGAAGCATATTGCTGCTAGCTGCATTTAGAGCAGGAAGTTCTTCTATAGAGGATGTCAATAATTTTGTCGAGCACAAACGCTTGCCAAGACTTTGGGACATATATATTGTACCGAGTTGGTAAATATATAATACAATCTCCTTCATAATGGTCATCTTTAACATCTATTATGGATGAAATTTGCTTATTTAGAGATTATTTTAGTGGTTTTTCTCTCTCTCTTTGATCCCATATTGTTTAAATTTCGAGATACAACTAGAGTTGGCTATCAGAGGAGTATAGTCAATATCGATTTGAATAAAAAGTCATGTAGTTCAAGTGATAGAGAAAATGATGGTAATGTGCGTGAAAAATCTGCAATATATGAGTAGATGAAACTAAATTTGTAGTAAAATCGTCATAGATATAACTTTATCGATGAGGTAATCTTTAGCAAATTCAAAATCTGTTTTTAAGATGAGTACAAAGATGTGTCCGTGATCATTGGATTGCGCAAAAGTCAGTGTCGCCAAGAAGAAGAGAACAAGAATCGTCATCACTTTCGTGAGTGCCATTTCGACTAAGAAGAAGAAAGTTAACACCTAAATTTAGTAAGGTTTCCTAAGTAACGAAGAGAACAAAATAATCAACTACGAGCCGTTGATAAGTTTGATTTTTGCTTTAGAAACTAACAACGAATTTTACATGGCAAATAATTTGCGATTTAGACATCTTTTTTTCATTGATGCAGACTTTGAATGTCTTTTGTTAAAAGTAGCATCACAAATTTCGTTACAATATATGTTAGAGACAGTGGTGGAGCCAGAAATAATTTTACCGGAATCAAAAATATTAAATATAAATATATAATCCAAAGTAAAAAATATATCTAAATTTTTAAGAGCAGGTAGAGATTCAAACACAAATATAGTGGTACCCAAAAGAAACATTTGCTAATTTTTCCCCAAAAATCAAATAAAATATACGTTAGAACAACTAACTTAATAATTTTAGGGGTGTAAAAAGGTAAATTTTGCCAATTTCACTACATTAAAATAAATATACATAAAAAACAATTAATTTAGTAATTTTTTGGGCGTCTTTTGACACCCCTTAATTTCCTCTTGGGTCCGTCCATGGTTGAAGACTTATCTAAGTTTTATATCATCAAATATACTTTTGTTTTTAAAAGTTTATTTTAATCACATATATAAAGGCAATAATACAAAAGCATGGTTGACCAATGTTAACTAAAGGTACTACTAAAATAGTATATATGGACTTTTACTTCTGACTAGATTAGGACGGGCTAATGGACGAGTTTCTAAATTTTGAAATAAATTATATTTAAGCAAAAATATTAAACTAAAATTTTGTTGTTAATAATATATGTTAAAATTGTTTTAGGGAAAAAATAGAAAATATATTACAATTTTATTATTAACATATTAAAAATCTATATATCACCATTTTATTATTAATATATTAAAAATCTAGATCATATCTACTAGCTTTTGGTTTAATCTTGTTCTTTGTTTTTTCGAGCACTGTGTGAGATCTGAAAAAAACGGATCTATTAACTGGCATATATGTTCTTCCTCATATATAAGCGAAACATTCATTCAGTAATAATTTTGTTGTCCATATGCTCTCTTCTGATTCGGATCTTATCTACGTTTTTAACCAAATATATTTGCTCCCTTACACCTTCACTCGCCTAAACCTTCGCCATTCATTGGCGTTTTCTGACAACATCCTCTAGCTCAATCTTTTATCACCAATTCTCGATTTTTATTTTTATCTCGGACTTTATTCCTGAAGATGTTTGGTTTTCACGACTATCTTTATTTTCTATCTTCGGATTCCCATCCACCATCATTTTCAATCTACACCAGAGCCCCATCGCCTTCCTCTATCCTCCAAATCCATATTTGTGTATGAGAATTAGCTCCGAATGAGGTAAATCTCTCCCTCAGTGGATCTATGCTTGTTGTTTCGACTTCTTCTATTTGGGAGAGATTAATTTTGACTTGCTCCCTTTGGGAGAGATTATTTACACATTTTTCTCCTATGTGGAAAAAATATTTTCTTCAATTTTCATATCCAATAGAAGTGTTGTTTATTCGATTCCTAAACCGAGACAATTTCCAAACCAATTAGTTATCTTGTACCAATTATATGTAAGTATTATCGATAAATCAGAAAAAATTGTTTAGCAATCGTTATTGAATCTCATTTCAATACTAATAACATAATGTATGTGAGATCACCTCTTGACTCACTGAGTTGACGTTGATGATCCTCTACTTGTCCATGCATAACTGATATTCTCTTATAAGTTGCAAATAGGCAACAATCATTATTTATAAATTCTCATTTATTTTTCCCACAATATATCGTTTCAAATTCCCTTTTGTTCATCCATATTTATTTGGGATTTTTTTTGTACTTATAACTTGTTTTATGTTTGATATTCTTGCATTCCAAATAAATATTTCTTATTAAAAATATAATTATATAATTTTCTGTCAAAATTTTTATTCTTTAATTTCTTGAATTTCATGCAATTAATAAAAATTCTTATTATTTGATGATGATAAAGTTATTAAAAAAAATTATATGTTCATGGATCCATCTATTTTACTATTTGATCCATGAAATTAAATAGATTCATGAATTAATCCAACTAATTTACTCTAAGATTTATTTAGCAGTTAACCAATTAGAATAATGAATTATGATGGATTATAGTCAAATCAATTTTTTAGTTCAAATAATTAGAAGCATGTGAAATTTCTTTTATTGAAGCTTAAATAATATAAAAACTTTAAAATCTAAATTTGAAAAGGAAAATTAAATTTATTGAAATTATAAGATTTAACATGTATTAGAAAATTAGAAAGTCAAAAGTATTCATTTTATTATTTATTTTTTGTTAGTTTTTCTTTTCGATTAAGGAAAACAAAAATAACACAATTTTTTTACACGTCTCAGAATTTAATCAATCAACCAACCAACAAGTGTCGTGATCTTGTTAATTACTCTCTATGTTTCAAAATATAAGATGTTTTAAGGTTGTTTTCTTGTTTTAAAATATAAAATATTCTCATATTTCTATGTAGATTTTAACTTGAATATTGTGTGACCAATAGTATTTTACAGTTGTTTCATAATTAGCTGAAATGTTTTTATTTTTTATACTAAATGATATTTTTAAAAGTAAAACAATTTATTAATCTCCGCGATTTTATCTAGAACATCTTATATTTTGAAACTGAGGGAGCATAATTTTGACACGTGTCAAACTCTCGTGAGAGAGACCAAAGTTTATATATTCCATCCGTTCTATTTTATAAAATATTTTAGCTTTTTTTTTTTTGTAAATTTTTATACAAAATTTAAATGCATTTAATAGTTTGAGATATATTATGCAGTATTTTTTTTTGATTGCTTAAATGATTTTAAAGTAAAAAATTAATGATATTTTTGCAAAAAAAAATAGATTTCTTAATATTCGGGCTTTTATCTGAAACATCTAATAAATTTGAATGGAGAGAATAATAAGATATTCTCCTAATAACTATATTTTCATTAATACTTTTAAACTAAAACAGTAGAGTTAATAAAGGTATAGTTTCTTATCATTTATAAGAAAAAACGTTTGTCAAAGCATTAACTTTTTTATAACATAAATAAAAGAACATATAAATATGATATCATCTAAGTTCAAAAACTTTGCAATCAAAACTCAAAACAATTAGCAAATAGATGAAATATCTTTTTCTCAAAAAAAATATTGCTATTAAAAATATGAAGACAATTGTCTGGTCTCTTACTCTAGTAGCTCTTTTTTTATTATGTAAGTTTATTCTCAATTAAATGGGAAAAGCATGTATAACATATATTTTTAGTAGTCTATTAATTCAATTATTCAATAATCTTTATAGGTGCATCCGATTATATGGATAACTTAGAAAGAAAAACTCTTTCATCTAATTACGGAGAAAGCCCTCAAATTGCACAATCCATTCAAATTCACAGCGCCGATGTGCCACACTCTCCTCGTGATCCAGAGTTTATTTTTCAATGTGGGATCCATTGTTTGAGAAAACATAAGTATGTCATTTATATTGGATATGATACTTGTATTTGTAGTCGCAATGAGATTCCAACTCCTGATAATTTATAAAATGAAATATAAATAACCAACAGTATTTTATATATTAACTTGAGATTAACCAACAGAATTTTATATACTAACTTGAGATTCTTGTTATATTTTTCTATACATTTTACCCTATACAGTAATCCAAATCAGAAAATTTTGTTAATTATACTGTATACATATTAAAAGTAAGAACAGAATTTTAAGTTTCAACAAAGTTTTAGCTATAATTCGACTCAGATGGCGATATATACATAATAGAGATGATAGTAACGACGCTCGAACAACAGTGTTGATGTGTAAAACTCATCAATTAAGCCAACAACCGTGATTTGACTCCAGCCAGTGTTCTAAATCTCTTTTTAGCTACTTGGTTAGTTAATACCACAACTCAGACGAACCTCGACCTGACCAGTAACAAAGATTAAACAAGACAAGATGCATAAACGTCGTTAGCTCAAACAAGGGCTCTCGATCTCGATTGCCAATAGTCAACTTCCTCCAGACGAATACGCTCCATGCCATCATCCCTAGATGTAACACATCACACCACTAACTAAAATGGTTAACGTAAGCAAACACATACCAAAACTGATTGGTACGAGCCTGATAATACTGCTTTATGGGATAAAACAGAGCAAGTTACAGCTCCTTTCTTAATGCACATAATCAATATGCAACACTCTGAGACGGTGAATATAATTCTTCTGTGCCTACCTTATTTTACAAGCATTTTATCAAAAAAGTAAGAACTAACTGAATGTTCAGTAAAGTTAAATAACCTAACCAAAGCACAGATGCTATGTAATGCTGAAGTTTAACATGCAGACACTGAAACACATGTATTCATATAGACAGATATAGATAAAGCTCGAGGAGAAGAACAATGTTATTAATGTTAATCTGGATCACTAGACAGTAATCACACCTGCCAAATGGAAGCTTAAAAGATATCATTATCTCAGTATATAAGACTGAATCAAGGTGGAGAATATCGATCAAGTATCAGCATCAATATGCCCAAACATAATTCAACATACCCTGCTGCCTTCAAGTTCCTGTGAGAACTGATGAATTCCCTATGCACACGAGAGACAAGGTAAACAAAAGAAATAACCTCAAAGAGTATGAGGATCATATCTTTGCATCACAAAGGATAATAGATATGGTTTGCACTACAATACCAATACCACCAAAAGTTTTTAGTCCCAAATTGAAACAGTACAGAATAAATTGTGAGTAAATGAGAGCTGAAGACAGATTAAACACACTGATCACGGGCAAATATGAGTATTATGAAATGAAACAAGAACCCCAAGACATATATAGTCCTACAAAAGAGCAGCAATTATTATCAGTAACATAAATAGAGGCCTTCCTGAAACGCAATTGTATGAATTGAGAGCTTCCAGCCAGAATCTCTGCATATTTCACAACAGCATAGCAAGGGTTAAGATGTGAGTCCCAAACTTCCAACAAGAAAGATGTAAGAAATCAGGGTACAAGAGCTCCAAGAAACATCACACCTGAAAAAAATTAACAAATATCAACAAAACAAAGATTCGTGTTAATGGGGGGCGTATACAATAACAGAGACAAACGTTTGGAATCTATGCTAGTGGCAGTTTGGATGTTGTCAAATGGAAAAAAAACTGAAAAGTGAAAACAAATGCTTCCCATATAGGTAGAAAAACACATTAGTAGTTACTGAATAAACATAGACCAAAAAAGAGTAAAGTAAGAAAAACCACAGGGTAGACTGACTAATATTAGAATATATCCAACTCCCGGATTCTATGTTTCAGAATCAAATACCAGAACAGATGCTCCTTTAGCTGTGGGATTGCTCACAAACACATCAGTGGCCAGATTATGAGCTACAGCAATTAGTTATCATGTGATAAAACTAGGAACACGTAAAAGCAATACATAAGCAGAAAGGCTTTCAAGAAAAGGCAGTATCACACAACATGCTATTGCAGGACTTGGTTAATCCTGCAATTGGAAGGCTGAAAAATGATATTTGGAAACAAATTTCGAAAACGCTGGAAAATTTGAGGAAGAAAACTTTCATCGTATGCTAAAAGCCACTTGAGTCAGTTTTCAATTTTAATTTCAAAATCTGTACGGAGAACAAACAAACCACCAAATGAGGACATCTTACCTCTCCACTAAGGAGATTCTCCTCAGAACTCACACGCTACTTCATCTCAGCCATGAACTTCTCATACTCAGAATCTCCAACTGAGGATAGATTCTCTGCAGGTGGCTGCACTGAAGGCTTGGGAGCCCAGGGTACGTTCCCCATGCTCTGTGAATAGCCAACAGTGGGGGGCATAGGAGGATTAGTTGCCCAAGGTGCATTACCTAGACCTTGTGAGTGATCAGGTGTTGACGCAGGAGGATTGTTGGCCCATGGCATGTTACCCATGCTTTGGGAATGATCAGTAGACGAGGCCGATACTGGAGGTGGTGGATGAGGAACAGCATTGTAATAAGACGGATAACTCATATATGGAGACTGTCCAGGCATAGCTGTAACTGAGCTAACATAAACATTTGGTGGCACAGACGACGCAGCAGCACCACTGTCAGCCTGTACTCCTGGTGGGAAACTTTGCTGGGGTTCGCTAGAAGATGGATTTTGAGTGGTGGTGCCAGGTGGAGGAGCTTGTGTCACATGAGGAGGTGGAGGTGGTGGATATTGCATTCCATAAGGAGACATATGTTGACCATGGACAGGATGGTAAGAACCAGGAGGAGGAGGGGGTGGAGCATATGGAGAATAAGAGGGAACAGGAGGACCCCAAGGGACTGGAGCTGTTGAATAGCCTACAGGAGGGTTTGGCAGTTGCCCACCAGTTGCATACTGTTGAGAAGGATAGGCACCAGGCAGCTGGTTAGGAGGAGGATAACCTTGAGTTGGTGGTTGAGGGGCTGGAGGTCCTGGGGGTGCAGTAGGCGGTGGCAATTTGCCTGCAATCCTGACAGCAAGTGTTCGGCCTTCGAACCGATAGCCATTCATTGCCTGTACAGCAGTATTAGCCATCTGTACATCAGCGTACTTCACAAAACCATAGCCTTTGCTCAGCCCAGTCGCACGGTCCTTGATTACCTTTGCCATCACAATTTCACCAAAGGATGAAAAAAGATTAATCAAACCATCATCCTCAAGCATCGGAGGTAAGAACCCAATGTACAGATTTGTTTCATCATATTCTTTGGAGGGGGGTTTGGTCGGAGTTGACCCTAAACCAGGGTGTGCACTGGCCCCATTCCCCGCATTGTTAGCCCATGGAGGATTACTTCCCGAACTTCCTGGACCAAGAGCCAGGGTAGCACTCTGTTTGAGAGAAGATTCAGGGACAGTTCCTCCTAACTCTGCCAAGAAATTCTGATATTCATCATCCATTTTCTTCCCAGTAGTACCCTTCACTGGGCAATCAATAGTAGGATGTCCACCATCACCACAAATCTTGCAAAGAACATCACTCTTAAAGGTATTTGTACGAGAAGGACACGCATACTGTCTATGTCCTGGCTCACCACACAGTCTACAGAATTCTTCATCCCTTATTGTTCCATTCAACGTAGCAAGTTCCCTAAGCTGTTGCCTCTTGTGTTCGTTCAACACCTCATCAACAGGTTGCAGAAGCTTCTCAACCATACCAGCAGCAGCTTCGAGAGCTTCCTGAGTCTCAGCCTCAACTAAAACATGCAAGTCCTCATTTTCTGATGGGTCGTATTTCAAGTCCTTCTTTTGCTGATGCCTACCTTCTTTCACAGACCCTTTACCCCGAATTACAATCTTAGCACCCGTCTCCCTCTCCATTCTCTTCTGAGTATTACCCCTGGGGCCAATAATAAGACCAATAAAGTTGTAACCGGGAAATTCCTTCATCGGGATGAAAAGCTTCTTGTGAAGCTTCGGAGGTCTATAATCTGCCGGGGGTTTAAAAGCCGGATTCTTCTTGATAATCTGAGAAATGATTTCTTGTCTTTCCCTATTCAACCTCTCCCTAGCTCTGTACTCTCTAGTGTTAATCCTAATTCCCATGTTATCATAAACAGGCTCTGGTGAAGGAGACCTTTGTCCTTCAGGTCTATCATCCAAAGCCATACCAGACTGCAACATCCTACTAATCTCAAGTAACCTACTATTCAAAGCTTGAATCTCAGGATCAAACTCAATACCTCCTGTGAAATCTTTCATGAAATCAGGTAACTGAATCACTGGCTTCGGCTCATCATCAGCCCATCTCGACTTACGCTTCCTTGTCCCAGTACCGGAATCATTACCTCCATCAGCGCTAGGGTTATTATTAACCGACTCAGAAGGTGGAGGATCCCACCGGCTCCGACGCTTCCTCCGGCTTGTAGTCTCTTCTTCTCCACCGGATTGATCCTTCTCGTTACCACTCAGCGTCTTGCTAACACCGTTCTCAGATATCAAAGGACGCAGCAATTCAGCTTTTGCTACCGAGCCGTTAGTATCGGGAATAGGAGCAGAAGAACCGTTTAAAGCTTCGGAATGCGAAATCTGAGGATTTAGTTGATCCGAAGCGAGCGAATTAGTGTCTTTTAGAGCTTCGGAGGAAGGAGGAGGTTGATCTAGGGTATGCGAAGAAGGATTGGAATTGGAATTGTTGAAGGACTCCATAGCGAAGTGAAGAACTAGGGTTTCAGATCTAGAAGAAGCAAAGAAAGATAGAGAAGAAATTATCGAAGGTTATAAAATACAAACAACGAGAACAATGAGAACCCTCAATTGAATTAGAGGCGGCTTAACTCTGTTGGGCTAATAGTAGATTTAGGCCCATTTAAGCCCATAAAGTCTTTTATGTGTCTGGTCTGCGTTTTGTACCGTATTCGAGTATCAACAGACTGTAAAGATAAAAAAAAAATTATGTTTTCTTATCGGCATAAATTTTCGTTTTTAACTTAACACAGTTTTCTATTTGTGTTAGAGGAGAGGACAATTACTTTATATATACAGCTGTTGTACTAAGAATTGAAAATATTGATAAGAGAAATATAAAAGTAAGGGTTCGATAAAATTTCTATCAGATATATGTTTGGCATGTTGAAAAAAGAATAAAAACAAAATGATAGTAATGTTTAGATTCAAAACTTATAATACTAAACAAACTTTAAGCAAAATAAACTCTAAAAAGGTGCATATTTAGCAAGCCGTCCATTCCAATTATGCAAAATTATGTCCTGTTTCTTCTTATTATAGTACTAGTTTAGAGGCCTTTGTGGTCTCCCTCAATACTCATAATTTCTCTAAAACTATTTCAGTTTTCTTAGTAACCAACTAAATTCGTAATAAAAAAGATTGGTAGGTCTTGCATGAGCATCCAAAGCAAAACAAGGGGTGCATCCATTATGAAACACTATAATCCCATGTGTCTAAAAAATGGTGCAAATAATCCTTATATTAGTGTACATTTCGAAAATTAACATATTAATATTATTTGATGTCAAAACAAAAAATATTAAAATTATTTCACTTACAAAAAAAATAATTAATTAATGACGGTCTTCAATTCTTGCAAAGTCTTTGACCGTGTACCCAACCTTCTCAAACTTCCCTGTCTCATTACTCTCTCTAAACCTCAAATAATCACCACACTTAAATGACCGAAATACCCTCGCACCCTCGCAACCTCCCACGACCTCATCAGGGGCAAACACGACTTTCTCATCGTCGAAGCACCAGAAGAAAGCTATTGAGAATCTATTACGCACAAAACTACGTTGTTTCAACACAACTCTATGCTCGGAAGATCTCAGCCGTCCATTGGTCCAAGCGTGTAATAAATCTCCAACGTTGACGACGAGAGCTTCATCTTTAGGGTAAATATCCATCAGACCGGTCCCATCTCTAGATCGGACCTGAAGACCTCCGATGTCATCTTGATCAACGATCGTGATGCAGCTCATGTCAGTGTGCATTCCCAGCCCTTCGATCAAATCTTCATGATCATCGTGTTCTTGTTCAGAAGGGATTGTGTAGTTGTTGATCCTGAAGTAGCCATGGCAGTTTCCAAACTCAGATTCGTAATATTTGTGATGAAGTTCGTCTCCAAAGCTGGCAAGGATTGCTTTCATTATCTTCTCGCATAGTTTCGTCATCTTTTCTCCATATTCTTTCATCAACCCGCTTTAAAGAAAGAAAAATTCATTTATTTACAATATAAACCATTAATATCCACGTTCAAGAATTCGCTAAGCGCTAGTCGGGCGGCCAAAGCCTAACGATTAATCGGAAAATCGGATTTAAATCGGAGAGTAATCGGAGATTTATTTTAAGGCTATTTTAATGTTTTTAAAATATATTAATCCATTATAATTAAATTTTTATATAATTTGTTTTCAAAATTGCAGTAAACACATGAAAACATATTTTTAAGATCGAATTTTATGAATTTTATTAAAATTTTGAACATAAATTATTGTAGAGCATCACAAACTCCCAATCTAAATGTTTGAATAACAAAACAAAATTTGTTTTATACTTACAACATGGATATGCAAGATTAGGCAGGAAGTAATCGGATTAGGCGGGAAGTAATCGGATTAGGCGGAGAGTAATCGGATAACTGATTACTTCAAGAGATTAATCATTAATCGAGGCGGATGGGGTGGGCCTAACGACTAGGCGAGGAGTAATCGGAGCTAGGTGGAGATTTTTAGAACAAGGATTAATATTAATACTCGTATTAATCACCAAGTTAGGTTGTTTTCTAGATCTAATTTTTTTAACTTTCGTTAGGAGTGTTATGGAGGATTGAAAACCCTTTAAAACTGTTATGGAGAACAATTTTTTAACTTTAGAAAGAAAAAAAAATTTGAAGTCTACTTTAAAATTATTACTACATTTCAGTCGTTTATTAGAGCATATGCAGTGGTGGGTTTTAAGTGAAGTTCTCACTGATTAAAAAATAAAAATATTAAAAAATAGGAAAGAGAAGTGAGAATCCATTCTCATTTGAAAATCTTTGAAAGAAGACTCCCTTGATATATGTATCAATGTGATTGGTTGTGTTTTATTTCTTTAACTTAAAATTTAAATAAATAAATTTATATTAAAATGATTAAAATAATATATGCGAGAGACTATAATAAATTCTATCCAATGTAAATGCTCTTAGTAAATTGTCTGCAAAACTAGAGGACCGGTCTTGAAACATGAAAATTCTGAAGCGATTTTGAACAAACCTTACTAGTACAGGTCCAACAAGAATAGAATAAACCAGACTGAAATGGTCAAAAGCATCACAAGTCACAACACCCAAACTTTCACTTTTTCAGTATCAAAAAGACATTAAGAATATATGAGTGCATGCATAAATGCTTAAAGAGAATGCAAATATGATGCGCACTTGTGAAATAAAGAGTGAATAATATAGTTGGAATCATTTTATTTTTTTAACAATCCTATCGTCAAAAACCGTTCAACTAATTATTAATTGATGCATATAGTTTTTTTAAATGGTGAATTGATGTTTTGGAAAAACTATTTACATGAGTTTAAGAACACAAAGAAAAAACTATTTGCATGAACATTCTCTAGTAATAAGTTGAATTATGTAAATACATAATAATCAAAACGAGAAAGTACAATCTGACACTTTCCAACTCATAAAAGATGGTACGAATATATGAACAATAAGCAAATGGTGGATTGCACATAAATTGGTTAAGAGGGCAGATTAATTAGATTCTAAAAAATTGTCAAAATATGGAACGACTTTTAATTCAACTCATTAAATGACATCGTTTTGAGGGTTGTCAAATAAAATGTCAACAAGTATGTCATAATAAAATGTCAACAAGTATGTCATTTCTATTTTTTTATATATAATACATATACAATATAGTATGTCATTTATATATATTTTTATATATACATATTATATATGTGTAATGTATGTATACCTGAAGTCTTCATCCTTAGCTTGGTCGGGAAAAGCATCAACGGAAGACTTGGCCGAAGCGTAGAAATCGGGACCGGAGACACGGAGGCTTTCGAAGAAAGGTGATGCGATGAAACGTGGAGTGTAATTTGATGCTCCCATCTTCATCTTCTCCTCATCTCCCAGCTCGAACACTCCACCTGAGAATCGCCGGAGTTTCTTGTACATATCGCCGGAGACGCCATGGTTGGTCACGTAGAAGAAACCCCATTCCTTACACGCATCTTGTAGTGACGTCAGAGATGACTCGCTTAAAGGCTTTGAAATATCAAACACCGGAAGTTCTAGAGACATTAATTACCCTTAATGATGATTATGATTATGAATTGATGATAATGATGATAATAATGATGATAGTTATGAATGTTGCATTTTTATGTTTGGAATATAATCTAGTTTCGTTTGGTGCTCCAAAAAGTTTTATTCTTGTGTGTAGAGAGGTAGCTGGTTAATTAGGATATATATTGTTTTTAAGAAGTTTATAATATTAGTTCCACTATACAATTCTTATATATTTTGGTTGAATTCTTACAGATAAATCTAGTAGTATTTATTTCGTTTGACAATTGGAAATTCTAGATGCTAATTAATCTTTGTCGTTGCAATAATCAAAACCAACTACCATCTTTTTTATCCTAACTATTTCTACATTTAAAGATGTTTGGTCCTAAAGAGAGCTGTGGATAATTAAAAGAACGCGAGATTCTTATTCGTCCATTTTAGTGGGAATTTGCTTAAACATAAGATTTAGAGTAATTAAAACGATCACATTAGAAAACATTAGACAAAAACCAAAACTATATATAGATAACGTCTTCGGAGTTATTAAGATTTAAGATAAAACATAAGTAATCAATGATATTTTACTGCAGATGACTAATATTTTTGTAGCCATTTATCAGAAGAAAAAAAAACATATTTGTAGCCACCAAAAAAAAAAAGGACTAACATTCTTGTAAAGTTAAACATAAAACAATAAAAATAAAATGATTTTAAAAACTTGTCTTATAAAACTTAGAGGATTACATTTCGAAAATGTATTATACTTCATTTATGCACATAAACTTTAAGTCTAGATGGTTATCTAGCTTTATTTGATAAAATGAAAAAGATCAATTATTCTATAGAAAATTGAGTGGTGGCTTCGCACTTAAAAGACCATCAAAATCAGTTGTCAGAACACTAACATTTTTGTTCACATAACACTAATATTTAATCGTACTTTCTTATGTATATTATCAATGTTAAGTAAGATGTAGTTATTATATTTTATCAGAAAAGAAGAAGATGTAGTTATTATATGATACAAAGTCTTTAAGCAATGAAATCTTTGTTTATTTGTCCCCTTGACACAACGTTGTTTTTTTTAAGTATTGTCACAAACTCAGCCAAAATTAAAATGGTCAAGGCAAAGCTTACAGTTGGCTTCGAGTTGAAAATTGTTTGTTCCCTTTAAATAATGAGAAATATGAACATGAATATTGGATTATTAAAAGAGTATGAGATTAAAAAAAAAAAAAA
>VBRH01000152.1:126645-143054 GCA_014578085.1 Cardamine resedifolia
TTTTTTTTTTTTTTTTTCCTTCTTAAAACTTTATTAATTTGAGAAGATAGCATCATTGTTTACAGCACTTAATAAGTAAGGAGGACAATACTTATACATAGTCCAATCATGAATACAAGAAATCGCTTTCCTAGCTAAAATGTCTGCACATTTGTTATGTTCTTTGGGCTTGAAAGTGAATTTCTTCATATCAAACATGTCTCTCCATCTCTTTACGGTCTCTATGTAATGTTGTAAACAAAGGTTTGAAAGATTTTCATTAATCGTACGATTAATGTTTTGATTGTCACCTTCAAATTCTACACATCTGTATCCCAGTGCCCATGTAACTTGTAGAGCCCAGATTAAAGCTGTGCATTCTGCCTCCTCAATTGTGTGCCTTCCTTGAAACTTGCCGGTTCCGCAGTCTTTAACAACTCCATTCGAGTCTCGTACTATCCACCCTAATCCATAAATGTCAGTTCCTTCATGATGAGATACATCATAGTTGCACTTTAGCCATCCAGTTGTTGGCGCTTTCCCTTGTTGTTCTTGAGACCGGGGTATACAA
The DNA here is from genome assembly GCA_014578085.1 of Cardamine resedifolia. Lineage (NCBI taxonomy): Eukaryota > Viridiplantae > Streptophyta > Magnoliopsida > Brassicales > Brassicaceae > Cardamine > Cardamine resedifolia. The sequence continues at coordinate 127,196 of VBRH01000152.1, forward strand.
CTCACTAAGTGTTGTCCATACTTTTCTTTATCCCGTACATCTAACCACTCCTTTGTATCAGCATTGGCCCTTTTGATAGTATCTGCTACCGTGATGTTCTTTTTGTTGAACAATAAGTCATTTCGACTTTTCCATATTCTCCATAAAATCCATGCTGGAAGTCTTCGCACTGTGTCCGCTATCTGCTTGTTATTATGGATTTTGATGATTTCTCGGAGTTTGTCTTCTGTTGAGATTGTTGGATCACAAAGAGTTATTGTTGGTAGTCCAGTAGTTCGCCAAACAGCCTTTGCATAGTCACACGTGAAGAGAGCATGATCACTTGATTCCATTGTTGAACAACATCTTGGACAATATGGATTGACATTGATATTACGATGTTGAAGATTGGAAGCCACTCCAACTGCATGTGAAGCTATTCTCCAGACAAAATGCTTTAATTTAGGCGCTATGTTTAATTTCCATATGCCGTTTGCAATGTCAGGGTTCGTACTCAGGGGTGGTCGCGAAACATTTTCGTCTAACTCACTTGCTGCCGCTAGCCAATAACCCGATTTTACAGTGTACATGTCATCTATGGTATAGCTCCAAATAGCTTTATCACATGTTGACCATGCCGGGAGGAATAATTTTTGGATTAAGGGATGATCACATGATTCAATGAACTGTTCCAATTTTTCCTCATTCCATTGGTGTGTATGATTGCATATAAGTGTACTTACATGTGTTTCAGGGTCAATCATTTCCCTAAGTAGCGGTGGTCGAGGTGGACATGTAGGTAACCATGAATCCATTCCGATCTTTGTATTTTCACCATCTCCACTCAGAATTTGTACACCCTTTTTTAGTAGTTCAGCCCCAAAACGTAATGAGTTCCACCCATAAGATGGTTTTGCTCCCTGGTTTGCCGTCAATATATGTCCAGAGCGGAAATAACGAGCCTTTAGCATTTTGTATACAAGACTATGAGGTCTTTGCATTATTTTCCACACTTGGTTTGTGAGCAAAGCTTGGTTGAATTGATGTAATTTTCTGAAACCCAATCCTCCTTCTCTCTTTGATTTTGTCAACTTCTTCCATGATATCCATGATATTTTCCTTTTCTCTCTTGTTGATCCCCACCAAAATCTCACTATCGTACTATCAATCTCAGAACATAATTCCTTTGGAAGTTGAAAGCAGTTCATAGAATAAACCGGCATTGCATATACTACTGATTTAATGAGGATTTCTTTTCCAGCTGTTGACAAAAATCTCGTTTGCCATCCATTTATTTTTTTTCTTCACTATATATATTGTAGCATTTCTTTTTTCTTACGTCCGAATTGCTCCGGTAGCCTCAAATACTCGCCTCCGCCTCCTATGTTAGGTATCTTTAACGTCCGCATTATCCCGTCCCTTCTATGTTGAAACATTCGGTTTCCAAATGTTATTGCCGACTTCTCCAGATTTATCAACTGTCCGGAAGCCTCACCATATTCCTCAAATATTTGTAATAAATCCATACTATTTTGATAATTAGCTTAAAGAAAAAAATAATGAAAAATTGGTGGACCTCCATTACTAAGTTGTATACCTTTAATTTGGCCCTCTTGTTGTGCCTTTGACATCATTAAGCTTAAGACATATGCACACAAAATAAATAAATAAGGGGAGAAAGGATCACCTTGTCGTAAACCTCTACTAGCTTGGAAATGTCCATGCGGGCTCCCATTAATAAGAATGGAGAATGAGACCGTTCTTATACACATCATTATCCAGTAGATCCATCGTTCATCAAAACCCTTCTTTCTCATTACACCTTCTAGGAAATTCCATTCGATGCGATCATACGCTTTGCTTATATCTGTTTTAACTGCCATGAAATTGTTTGCGCAACGTTTCCTTACTCTTAGTGAATGTAGAACTTCATGGGCGATTAAGACATTGAAACTCACCAAAACATCGAAACTCACCAAAACATAACTCTGGTTCACTGTCCTTGCTTGGTAATAGATTTTCCCGTTGATGCAAACCACATTACCAAACGGAAAATGACGTCCAAACGGAAAATGACGTCCAATGCCGCATATTATATTCATCAACTCCTTTTTTGTATCTCCCAATGTGAAAACTTGATAATAAAACATTTCCCGATGAATTATTTTTTTTTGTAACGCACAAAACTTTGTATTGATTCTCCAAAGGATCGTATCCGAATAAGTAGAACCTGTTTGTGGTTGGTGTGTTTCGTGTGAACGTAGAAACGGGTAAGGAAATAGACTGCTTCGTGGTAGGGTTGCATATTGTGAAACGATCATAATACAAACTCCAATACCCGATCAAGCCACGTACGTATTGAAACCTTGTGGCACAAGCGTCGAGTTTTCTAAAGATCTCCTCGCAGTAGAGTTGTTTTTCGTTTGTGATTTGATGAGGGTAAGCATACGAGAAGAAGACGGAGGAATGTTTAGAGTTAGAAGAACACCAGTCGAAGATGAAGTGGGGATCCCGCGGCGGTGGTTGATTCAAAGATCGAGTCACGATTGAGTTTATGACTATGAAGTCTTTGATCATGCTTATCCATTGCTTTGAGACGCATTGGAATCTAGCGAGAGACTTTGCAGGAAGTTTCTTGAGTATCTCCAACGTTAGATCTAGAGGGATATTGATATTATTGCAGGAGGCCATGATCTCACGGGGAAGCTGCGATGTAGAGGAGATTTCTTTTAAAGCTTTTGTAAACCCTAATTAACATGTAAGACCTCTTATACATATTTTTAAAGGTTTGTTTGTTTATTTTATAATTTCCATTTTTTTGGACGTAGATATGAATAATTGAATATGATGATTTAGTTTTTTTTTTTATGGAATAAAATTTCCTCCTATTTAGTAGTTATAAAATTTGATAGGAAAATGACTGCAAATTTTCAAAGTTATATAGAAACTTAATTTCTTCCATAATTTCTATCAAACCTTACAAATTCGAAGTCAGATAATTGGTAAAAAAATGATATTCACTACAAAAATATCAATTGATGGGTTTCCCTAACATACACATTTTAAAAAATTTTAAACAATAAATTAAGAAAATATTGAGCTATCATATAATAAGACAATGTGTCTCTCCTATAAGACACCTCAGATTTTTAATTCATTCTAAAGATATCATGTCAATTAATGAAAAAACTATCTAATCCAATCAGATTATTTAAATTATACACATCATACTGATCAAAGTAGCATACCCACATAAAAAGCAAAAAAAAAAAGACAGAACACAAGGCCCAACAATCCACAAATAAATTTGTGATTTTTACAAATAACACACCCAAGCTGAAAATTTACCGCTAGTCTGGTTCCGACAAACATTCTTCTCCAAGCTAGCTCTGTTTTGAAATTATAAATTCTCGAGTTTACTTGAGTCTTCTTCGGTGAGTTCTTTTTTATGTCTCTTGTCTGAAATTTCCCCATTTTAGATTCTGAGTTTGTGCTTTGTGAATGACAATTTTTTATCTTTTTTTTTGTTTTTTGTTTTTCTTGTTTGTTTCAGGAATATTGTCTCAATAATGAACTTAGACAACAAGTTTGATCTTAAAGCCATAGCTTTGAAGGCTTGAAATGTTAAATATAACCCCAAGATTTTGCTTTCTTTGCGATATTGGGTTTTGTACTCGATCATATCGACTGGAACTGGATTAAGGATTTTAGTTTTTGTAATTATAAATGATATGCAAATATATTTACACTTATGGTGTTTGTGAAATCTGATTGGCTATGATAACTTACATGACTTTGGTTTGAAATCTCAGATTTTTTAAATCTTAAGTGTCTCATGTGTCCAGCGTTTTGCTACTGTAATCATGAGGATTAGAAAGCCAAAGTCTACAGCGTTGATTTTTGCATCTGAAAAAGGGTTTGTTTATATAGGCTTAGGTTTTTTAAAAAATGGTTAATAGAACAAAATTACTTCCCAAAAGGGCCAAAAGTCAAAACTAAAGCTCCTAGACAAAGACATACCAAAGAAGCTTAATATAAACTAACCGTTGACATTATCAAAGATATCGCTAGCGATAGTAACGCTCGAAGTAGATCTAGCGCCTAGAAAAAAATCGGAGATTATACAGAGTTTAATCGAAAATTAGTTTTTAATTATTTTAGTATTTTTGTAAAAATTTAATGTTATGAACGTAAAATACAAATATACAATTAATAATATAGTTGATTTATTTTTGATTTCATCAGTATTTTAATCTCGTTTTGTATTTTAGTTTCGATTAGGGTTTAAAATCAAAAATTAGATGTAGAATGAATAAACATTAATGGATTATTACTGATTTTTTTTTTTGTCATTGGGCCAAATTTTCATTAAATTGTGTAAAAAAAACTTTGACAAAAAAATATTTAAAAAATTAGGCGGAGATTAATCGGCTAAACAGAGATTAATTGGAAAAAATCGGTCAACGATTAATTACTCCGATTAGACAAAATCATGGCGGAAAGCTACCGTTGAGCCGATTAGGCAGCCAATTTTTAGAACATGGTTATCAATTATACTTAAATGTGCATAAATAATCAAATAAGAAAATTTTACCACAATCCAACCTCCATTCAAATATCTCAAATTGCAATATTATTACTTCTATTCAAAGCCAACAGAATTAAATTAGCATCCTCAAGACCGAAGCATTATTACTAAAACCACATAAAATCCTAAATCCTATTATTACTAAAACCACCTAAAATCCTAACCAATACAAAACACCAATTCGTACTAGACTTCTAAACTTTTGGAATCTTTGAACAAATACATACTAAATGAATGTGACACAAAGTAACATCGATACTATTAAAAATATTTATATTAAAATATAAAATACCTTGTAGCATAGCGCCGTCTTTACCTAGTGATTACTAAAAATATTTGAGATGAACAAATTTTATTTTTTGGTCCTGATTTTTCTTTTTTTTTGGTCTTGGATAAAGGTCATGAACAATGTGTTTGACAAAAACGATGAACATAATCTGAATATTAACAAAAAATAACAATCGATTTATATTAATAAATTAACATGTAAGAGATCTTATATAAAATGTTTGTTTGTTGATCTCATAATTTCCCCTTTTTTTTTGTAACGTAGATATTATCATATCTATTTAGTTATGAACTTATGATCCTTCTATTTAGTTGTTATAAAATTGGTTTAGTAGGGAAAGGACTACAAAATTTCCAAAATTCTATAATTTAAATTCTTACAGAATTTCTATCAAACCTTACAAATTCTAAGTCTGATAATTGGCACTACATAAAAATACCAATTGATTGATTTTTCTAACATACACATTTTAAAAATTTATAAAAATAATTAAGAAAATTGAGCTATCATGAATCATTACTAAAAAAATTATACATGTTTGTGTTAGTTCATTATCTCAAATTTTTTTGCTAGCTACTCAATAATATCTCAAAAAAATATTTGAGATGAACAAATTGTTTTTTTTTTTTGTCATGAAAATTTTGTTTTACCAAAAAAAAAGATGAACATAATGCCAATATTAAAAAGGTAATCCCGCATAAGAAGGTAATCCTAATCTAATAATCAACATAATCCAATGTTTTAAGGCTAAGTTAGTAAAGTAAAGTGGACACATTAACACAATTTAAGTAAAGATGTGCACAAGACTAATCTTTATCTATTCACAGTCAAAGTCAACTTAAAATCCCACCGTGATTCCCATTACCCATTTTATTATTTATTATTTATTAGTTTTCATTTACCAAAAAAATAAAACAAAAAAATAAATAAATTCGAAACTCTCCTTTCTCCTTCTTCTCTCTCTCTCGTTCTCCACTACCAAACATCTCTTTCAAAGTATCCGTTAGAACAGTTTCGTAATCCGCCGCTAAGAATCAATACAGAGAGATCAAACCTGAAGATTGAAGAAGCAGAGATCAATTTGAAGTTTGAAAACGATGTCGTTTCGTGAAAAGATTCCGACGAGTCCCAAATCGCCTCTGAGAAGGAGACGATCGAGCTGGACTGGCTCATGGCTAAACCATCCGACGACTTCTTTCAAGGAAGTAGTCTCCGCCGTTATTCAAGCTCAATCTCCGAGATCTAGGTTTAGATCCTTATCATGTGATTTCACCGACGTCGATCGAACTCTTACTTTATCCGATTCTCTTCTCCTTAAGATCCTTGAGAAGCTTCCTCAATCTCAGAACAACGATGTGTCACTCGTTTGTAAACGATGGTTGAATCTCCAAGGACGGCGTTTACGGACTATGAAGGTTTTAGATTGGGATTTTCTCTTGTCTGGGAGGCTTGTTTCTAGGTTTCCTAAGCTTACGAATGTTGATTTGACGAACGCTTGTTTGAATCCGTCGAAGAACTCTGGGATTTTGATTTGTCACAAGTCGATTTCGTTTCGTGTATCTTCAGATTCGTCGTCGAATTTGGATTTTGTTGAGGAGAATCTATTGGATAGTGAAATGGTTGATAGAGGGGTTAGGGTTTTAGGAAGAGGGAGCTGTGATTTACTTAAACTTGTTGTGATTAATGCTACTGAATTGGGATTACTGAGTTTAGCTGAGGATTGTTCTGATTTGCAAGAGCTTGAATTGCGTAAGTGTAATGATAATCTCTTGCGTGGTATTGCTGCTTGTGAGAATCTGAGAGTTTTGAGATTGCTAGGAAGCGTTGATGGATTGTATAGTTCGTCGGTGTCTGATATAGGCTTAACGATTTTAGCACAAGGGTGCAAGAGATTAGTGAAGCTTGAGCTTAGTGGTTGTGAAGGTAGCTTTGATGGGATTAAAGCAATTGGGCAATGTTGTGAAGTGCTTGAGGAGCTTACCATTTGTGACCATAGAATGGATGATGGTTGGATAGCTGCGCTTTCGTACTTTGAGAAATTGAAGACATTGAAAATTTCGTCATGTAGAAAGATAGATCATAGTCCTGGACCGGAAAAGTTGCTTGAATCTTGTCCAGCTCTGGAGAGTTTGCAACTCAAGAGGTGTTGTTTGAATGATAAGGATGGGATGAGAGCTTTGTTTAAGGTCTGTGATGGAGCAATTAAGGTTGATATTCAGGATTGCTGGGGATTGGATGATGATTCTTTCAGCTTGGCTAAAGCTTTCAGGTAACTTGGCTTTAGATCACTTCCTTAATGGGTACATCAAAGAGCAGAGGCCGTAGTTATCTGTTGTTCCTCTTACAATGTTAAACTAAGCGAACTATATTGTAGAAATTTTAAACCTGGTGTTGTTGTTGCACATGATATGGTTAACATAAGACATAACTCCATGCTAGTTTACTGAAATTTTCTTTATATGGATTGTGAAGAGTGATGCATAAATCTAACAACTTTCATTCAACAAACCTTGAAAAGATTTTCCTTGCAATAGTGAACTCTTCTGCTAGTTTTACTCTGAGATGCAAAAAAGGATAGGCTTTTGATAATCCTTTTGTTCTTGCAGGAGGGTGAGGTTTCTGTCCATGGAAGGATGCTCAGTTCTAACAACAAACGGCTTAGAGTCAGTAATCCTACACTGGGAAGAGCTTGAGAGCATGAAAGTAGTATCATGTAAAAACATAAAAGACAACGAAATTTCACCCGCGCTCTCTTCTTTGTTCTCCCTTCTCAAAGAACTCACATGGAGACCAGACACAAGGTCTCATCTCTCATCCAGTCTCGAAGGTTCCGGAATCGGAAAGAGAGGCAGCAAATTCTTTAAGAAGAGATGATGTTATGTAATGTAAGTGCTCGCTTGTCATGTCCCCTGAAAACTCTTCTTCTTCTTCTTCTTCTTCTTCTTCTTCTTCTTCTTCTTCTTCCTGTCTTTGATAATAACAAATTTGTAGTCAAATATTCAAAACTCTTTATGTATTGCAATGCTCTGTTGTTATGTATAATAATAAAACTCTTGTTGTTCTCGGATGATGCTTTTTAAACATTTTTTTTTACTATTCACTAGAATTTGGGTAAATTAAACAGAAGCGCTAAAGAAATTTACAAGATTAAGAGATTCAAGAAAATAAATTACAAAAGAAAAATTGTTAGTTTTGACGATCTCTGGAGAATAAAACTCTGAGAAAGTCAAAACATTCAGAACAAAAGAACCTTCTTCTTCTTCGTCTCGTACTTTGGATAGATTTCATGGCTTCGTTACTTCTATAAGCTCTCATGACCGTGTCTTGTTCCACTTCCTCTTCTCTAAACATCAAATCCGCTACGTCATCTTCTCCATAGAAGACATCTCTCTGTCGGGCTTCAACTAAAGTCTTCCGTCTACGTAACCCTTCAACACTCGCCGGAAAACGTGGCAGTGATGCAGAAACTCGTGATTCCGCTGCCGTTGACGAAGGTAAGTCACCGTCGGGACCACAATCTTTTCCGATCATCTTGTGGAGATTTTATGTGATTCTTTGTATCTAAAAGATAACGTAGGGCAGAGACTTTGCGTACCTAACTTCGTAGTTATCGTTGTTACTTATAAGAATAAAGTTTGGTGTATTTTGTTATTCTAATAGGAAACGTTTTACAATCTTTAAAAGATTCTTAATATTTTATCCAACAGAAAAAATATTTCAAAAATCAAATATTTTTTTTAGAAAATCTTTAATTTGCGATAAGTATAAAATCATGATTGATTATACATGGAAAAAGAGAATAATCTATCTATATGAGTTTGAAACAACCAAATCGGTAACATATAAAATAGATTCAGTCGAACACAAAACAAAACATTTTGAATCTTTTGGGAACATTGAGATAGACTACAATGGCCTCATCTCAAGATCAGAGCTATGATGTGATACCGGAACAGAGCTTTGGTGGTGGTCTCTGTCACCAGAAGCACTCATTTCTTGAACCGGTGGCGGGTTAATAACAGTCATGGGCATCACAAAGTTATCGGAAAGACGGTTCTTCATCTCGCGGTGTTCTTGACAAACCGCGCAAAAGTGGAGACAACAATGCACCAAACATGGATCACAAGGAGCGTTCTGTATTTCCCATCAACCAAACCAAACACACATAAAACATTTTTCAGATACTTTTTCGCTGTTTTATTAGATGTTACGAAAAATTTGATTACCTGGAGATGATATTTCCTTTGTAGAGTTTGACGGACATTTCCGGTGTAGATCCCACACATCCACCAAACAAACAACAAACCTTCCCATATAAGAAACGACGTATGCGGATCTATACCGGGAACACAAGCAATTATTGATGCAGCTGTAAGACCGCCTTCTACAACAATGGAATGGCAAATACATGCTTTGGTCGACGAGGTTTCCTCATCACTCAGAGTCTCATAGACACGTCCAAATAAAATACTTGGGCAAAAAAGTCCTTGCCAAACTGTAATTAAGACATGAAAGTGAATTAAAACCGAATGCAAAAACCCGAAATTATAGTGAGATTAAGCTCTTAACTATAGTAAGATCAATAACTTGATGATGGATTTATAAAGATTTGTGGAAGCAAATGAAAAAAAACTTACAACTAGGCATGTCCTCAGTGCAACCGAATATTCCGGTAGTCCACGGCTCATCAGCAGGAGCTTCAAAATTCTCAGGCAAATCTTGGCCACACTCATTGCATTTGTGAACAGCTAGCTACGGAGCATAGAATCAGATCACAGATCCAAATATAAATTTGATCTAAGAGTCACTAATTAAGCCTGCCTCAGTTCGAAGATGATTTTCATTGTAATGAAATTGAAACAAGAAAAATCAAATTTTGATAGTTTTCAAGAACACGAATCACTAGTAATCACTAATTCAAAATTAGTAATGAAATTGACACAGCACAGAATCAAATTGATCGTTTGAAGAAGACGAATCATGGATCTATTGAGGAAATTACTAGCATTATCTCGATTAAAATGTAAACATGTGATAATCAAATTGGATTTTCCTCAGATGCGTTATTGTAAAATCAGATCGGAGTGAGAGAGGGAGAGACGTACATGAGAAACCTCAATTGGCTGATTGAGTTCGCCGGGATTGATCTCATCGACCGGAGCTTGCTCCTTTGTTAACTTCACGTACCTCGACGGTGCTCCTCCGTCTGACATCTGAGAATACACAATTAGATCAGTGAAAATCGAATTGAAAATGGAGAGAAAAAAACAAAATAACGAACCATGTGAAGGATTGGAGAAACTGAAGAGTAATCTAAAAGGTTCTTCTTCTTCCTCCGATGGTCGAATTTTTTTATTTTATTTTTTGCTATAATGACATTGAAATTTAAAGGGCAGTTTCTGTGCTTTTTACCAAACTGTTACCAAATGAGTTTTAGACTAGTCGGTCTTCTCTTCCATTGACTTTTAGTCTTTTACCCAACTCATTAAGATACGTCTCCTTTAAACGGGGCCGTTTCGATATTTAGACTAGTTGGTCTTCTCTACCAATTTTTGACTATTCTTTTTAAAAAACCTGATTTACAAAATAAGTTTTATTTTATTTTTGATGTTAGATTTTTATATGTTAAAAATTACTAAATGAGTACATAAATTTTATAATAAATTATTTTTTTTATAAAAAATGCGGAAAAAATCCAATAATGAATTTGTTGAGATGTTTAACCAAATAGAGATGAGATTTTTATTTTTGTCTAATCTTATATAAGAAGAAAATTAATATTAAAGCTATTTTTTTGGATAATACTAACATCCCCCCCCCCAAACAAATAATAGGGGTTTTAGATTTATTTTTAGAAATTGGCAGAAAAAATTAATTTAGAAAAAAATACATAGTTTTCCTTAAATAGATAAAAGGAGGATTTTTCTAAACTAAAACCAAAATCTATTCCAAAATTCCAGCATTTGTGTAACAGATATTGAGTTTATACATTCATATCATATGTTTTTGTAAACCTAGTTGTTTGTGCTAGTGTTGTTATTGTCCTGTGTATAATAAACTTCCTATCGTTATTGTTGATAGAAATACATTTTCAGTTTTTACAATAAAGAAAATTTTAAATATAAACAAAATAAAAAATGTAAATAGTTTACATCTTAAAACAATCAGGCAATGGAGCTGGATGGATTTCGAAATATAGATATTGTGAAATATGTTAATGTTGAATGTCGTGTAATGCTAATGGTAACATCTATTGAAAGACGAAGCGGAAGCAATTCAACGTATTTTTTGAATCTGATTCCAAGGATACCGTCAAAGATTTTACATAGAAACTGTAGAGTTGAAAAATCAGAAAAGAAAAAAACACAAAATTTAGATAAAGAATTTAGCCAGTTTTGTAAAAAAAAAAAAAAAGCCCTCTCCATTGTTGTAGGCCAACACAAGACACAAGATGGTTATGTCCTCAAACACAGACCACCAAAACGGTTCTTGCTAGTTGCTTCCCACCGGAGAGTTGTTTACCTACGTTTATTATATAATGCTTCCAGCCTTGGAATTAGGAAAAGGGTTATCAAAAAGTTCATAAACATCGGATCGAGTTTTACCAAATTTAAATCAATCATCATCATGCAGATCCATCCACTCTGTGTCCTGGATTTTGCTTGTACATTGAAGACTTTGTATTTTGCAAGCAATGCAACAGTTATACGGTACCTAACCCCAAAGCCAAAGATTATTATTCCTCACCTATGTGCAGACAGAGTACTCGAAGAAAATAAACAAAATTCAAAACCTAACTTCTAGTAAGGATGACTTATTTCATATATTTGTTACCTCAAATCTCAATATAGTATCTGTCATTCGATTCCAATATTCCCGATTCTGTAGTCTTTTAAATCAGAAAGGCATATCAAACTAGACAGGTACCGAAAGACAAATTTGAAGAGGTAGCATCCCAAACGACGAGAAATATAATGAATAATGTAAAAGTTAAATGGTTATTATACCTACCTCAACGCTTTTGACCTCTTAACAAATTACCGATGAAGGAGAATCGGTAAGGTCTCAAACTCTTAGAATAGCTGTGAACCGGTAGAAAGACAATTTTTATCCATAAATTTTAACAAGGAAGTTCCCAACAAAAAAAAAAACAGAACACATGCTCATGAAACTAAGGGGGATGTCACAATGTCTACCTCATTAATTTGCAAAGTTCCTGGCCCCAAACACGTTATCTCAAACACTCTTCTGTGACCAGACCTTCCATGAGGGTCTCAAACTAGTACTGGCGAATGGGGCTTCTTGACCCTCTTCTGGGACCAGACCTTCCATGAGGAGATCGTGACCTGCTTCGATCACGACCCTCTCTCCCACTCCTCGATCTCCTGTCATAAGGCTTTCTATGATCTCTACCACGGTCTCTGTGTCTGTCACCATCTCTGTCTCGATCCCGATATCTTTCTCTATCACTAGAACCACTCCTCTTACTTTCGCTTTCCTTCTCCCTTGGTTTTCTCTTATCATCTGCTTCTTTTCCTCTTACTACCCTTTCTTCTTCCTTTCCTTTATCTTTAGCAGACTGGACAAGAAAAAAGCATCACTATCCCCATCTTCCAAGGAATGACAGCTTAAAGAAACAACATTCAAGTATTAATTCCAAAACTTACTTTTTGTTCAGCAAGAAAATCCCGGACCAAACCATAGCCAACATGTTGCTTTCCAGTGACATGAGACTGCGTCCTCTCTACAGCATCATTAGCCACAAGGAATGAACCACAAACCTCACACAGTGCCATCTTCTTCTCATGCACCATAGCTAGTACCTTGTCAGTTGGTCGTTGTAACAACACTGTCTTCTCAGCATTAAGCGCTTCCACCTACCAGAGTTGCCAAAAGATAAGCACTCAGTATACCACATTTATGATCATAATAAAGGTCGATGAAATTGCAAATCGGGAGGAATCAAACGGATCACCATATACCAAGATTCAGTATGATTTGTCAAAACTTAGAAACTCATTTTTTCAGAGCTTCTTAGAAACTCAACAGCATTGTAAACGGTTACCAGAATAGTACCTTCCTCATTAGCGCTTCAGCTTCATCCACTTTGCCTTCTTCACCAAGTGCTTCCACTTGTTCCAAAAGGTTCTTAATTTTCTCCTCCAAAACAGACAACTGTTCAGCTTTTTCTGCAGATAGAGAAGGCGGTGGAGGCGGTTCAATCTCTTGTGCAAGGCGTTCTCGTCCACGCCTAACCTTCCTATCAAGATCATTCACCTATAACCAATTCCAAATCTTAGCATAGAGAAGCACAGATTATAATGGAAAAAAGTAATAGGAGTGACAAGCATTACGCACCAACTTCTCGCAAAACTGAGCAAGCTCAGCCTCGAATTTAGGCACATAGGAATCATGCCTTGGAGAGTTCTCAAAGCTGAAACATAAAACAACAAACACATTAACATAATTGCGTAAAATGGCGCTCTCAGCTAGGCTTAGTTTCAATCTCTACAGATAACATTGATGGGCATAAACAAACAAGATAGTCACAAATGCTTTTAGGAGTAGAATACTGAAGTAAATGGTTTATTTCAGTAATTGTTTATTCGATTCAGATCCCTAATAAAACAAATTAAAGATAATGAAGATCTCAAAGGAGACTCACTTCTCTTTCAACTTTGGATCATGAATTCTCGAGCATGCTCCTGCAAAAAAAGAACAACAATGAAGCTAAGATAACATAAAAGAAGAAAAAAAATAGTAAACAAAGCAACAGATACAAATAGTGACTAACCAAGATCGCTTCGAGTGTTAACGAAGAGGTCATGAGGACAAAATCGAACCATATAGAATGCACAGACCTCTCTATCGTCCCACTTTATCTCCTTGAAACCTCTTCTCTCTTCGTCTGTCAGATCGCGAGCTGCAAAAATCGAGAGCAAAATTCGTTTCCTTTGGTTAGCTAATTAAACAAAAAATTCACATAAGAACAAAAATCAAAGCTTTCGAGGGTTGAATTTTAGGGATAAAATTGAAATTAGATTTGCTCATTGAGAATTCACCTGCACCCATAAGTTCGTCCAACAGAGCTCGCTGAGCATCCATGGTGGGCTACGAAGAAAGCGAAGTGAATCTAGAGAGAGATTAGGCAATTGCAGAATAAAATTGAAGAAAATTTGGAGAGGATGACGAACAAAAGTGCAAGAGTGATGATTAGGGTTTCGTTCGTCACGAACAAAGGGCCTTGACTATCTTAAACTGTATTATTCCCTATATACTAATCATGTCCACCTAAGCAAAAAAAAATATTAACTTCTTATACATATGTATTTTAACTTTATATATTCAGTTAACTCACATACATTTTGCTTACAAACTATTTTGAATTAGTTTTGAAGAATTTAATTTGGTTAAAAGAAGAGATTGAAAATGTAAGTTGAAATTTATAGATGGGATGATCGCTAAAGATATTTATAGAGAAGTAAGACTTAGAGGTCAAAACTTAAATTTTAAATTTTATTTTGGTCATAAACTGTAAAAGTTTAAAATTGAGAGTATTCGGATTATTATGATATTCACATATATTTTAATTTTAATTGTAACAGATCATTAGTTTATAAATTTGATATTAACACGATATATGCCTAAATTTCAGTTAATTTGTTTTACAATTTTGAATGTAGATATTACTTTGCAATAATCGATTGAGAAAATCAATTCAATTTCCATATTTGAATCTTTAAAATATATGCATTAAATTTAAAAGATTTTGTGATTAGATTAGTACGATTGCTAAATTTTAGAATTTTTAAAATTAAATCATAAAGATATTTATGATCCAATATTTAATGAAAAAACCTTTTAACTTTGGTCAGATTCATTTTTAAACCCTCAACTATTGTTTTAGTAAAAAATTTCCTCAACTATTATTTGCTAATAGATTTGACTTTCCTTAAACAATTTCTATCTACGGTGATAGAATGTTGTTTTATGTTATGAGGTGTTTATATTTAGCATAAAAACAACAAGATTTTCAATAAAATAATAAGATTTACATTATAAAAACTATCTTAGGCATAATCGTTGCCCCACATTTTTATCTCTTCTCTCTCTTGCGGAAATTTTTTTCATCTTCATCCTTCTAGATCTAGATCTAGCTTTTCTTTCTTGTTCGAGTTTCATTATTGGTTCTTGTGTTGCTAGGTGGTGGCGGTTTGGTGATCTCTCTTCTCCATGGCGAAAAGTTTGGTTGGCTAGTCGGTGAGATGATGCGGAAGCTTGTGGCTCGACGGAAGCTACGATGCTTCTACGCATGTCTTTGTCCTTGTTAGAGGACGGTGAGGAAACACGGCGGCGAGCTCTCGATGGTGGCTCAAAGAGCTGTGAGATTCATCTTGTTTTTGGTTTGGTCTGCTGGGTTGTGCCAGTCGTCTTGATGACGCGATGGTTCGTTGACGATTATGTTAGAGGATGGTGGTTCCTCCGATGGAAGTCCGTTGTTGGCTACTCTATCTCTTGACATGATTGAAGGCTATCATTCTTTCTTGGAGAGTTTGAGGAGACAAGGCCGAGAGATCTTGGTTGACGGTTGTAGCTTTTCTCCTAAAGGGTTGGTTGCCTTAGGGTTTCACGCCGGTTACACCGTGGATATCTGGATTTAAGTTGTGTTAGTACCGAGAGAGGCTGCAGATTAGGTGTGTCGCTAGTCAAGTTTCGGTTCCGGATACGGATACTCCGGTATACTGTGCTGCCTCCGGAGATTTGTGTCGAAACAACTTCTTTTATCGCTGGTTCTATCTTCTCGGGAGTCGTTCGTTCTCAATCCCGAACTCAGTTTCTTCCCCGTTTTCCTTGTAATTTTCTTAACTTCGGTTCAACTCTATTTCCCGACAATTTTTTGTCCGTTTTTTTTTCCTTGTAATATCTAACCGGAACCCTGATGTACTCATATTTTACACGATTTGTGCATACATTTCACATAGGTTTTGTTGTCATTTAGCTTG
>VBRH01000153.1:3964-32709 GCA_014578085.1 Cardamine resedifolia
CATTTTAATACTTACAATGGAGCAATCTTTGACAGGCTTATGAACAGAGTGGCCAACTTGGACCTGGAGAGGTATAAGAGGCGAACCAACGAGGTAGAGAAGGAATCGAAGCTCGTTGATACGAGCGGCGATAAGCGGTTGCGACCATTTATCAGAGGTTTGAGCTTTCATCCACGTCATCATATTCTGCCACCTCAACGCAACGTTGTTACCCATACCGGTAAACATCTCCTCCGGTATCGGAACTTCCAAGACCGTCTCCAAACCATCGTCTTTGTCTATGTTCGGACACAGCTTCCTCATACACTTTCCACTCCTTCTATTCTTCCTGTTCCTCTGTTTCTCCTTTGTTCTGTTTGCGATCGAATGAATGAAACCCTTAAATGGTTCGAAGATTGTCAGCACGACTGTGATTCATGAAACCTCTTTGGTTGGTCTTGGGTTGCCCTTTTCTTTGGGATTCGTACGAAACATTTATAATATTATTCTCATATTATTTTTTCCCCTACATGTGTGTAAGACCACAAGACATTCATGTGTGCATTTTTAGACAAAGAATTTAAACCATTTATTTCCATAAAAGATTAAAACAAAAAACAAAACTTGTATATAATAAATAATGTGTGGTAAATGAACATAACTCGCATGGGGACTACTCATTAAAAACCAGTGTCAGCCTTGTCCTTTTCAATAATTGGTCCAACCCAACTTACACAAGTATCACAAACAAAATAGCAATTTAGGGGAAAACGTGAAAAAATAGAACAAACAACAAATTACCATGCATACAATATTTTGCTTAACATTTTTCATTTTACATGCATAAAACTGAAAGGCCTTAAAATACTACTGATGGACGCTAGTTAGGACTCGGGTCGAATATACAAATAACTTAGCCCAATAAAATTATTATTTTACATTAATTTTTTTTTTTAATTTGTTTGGATTTTGAATAATCCCCATTTCATCTTTCTGGATAAATGTAACCAATGTGTACAGAGAAAGTGAATCAATGTACTTAATTAGCTACTATAACTTATACGTATTATGAATCAAGATCATCGAACAACAATACAAGATTACTAAAAGATAAAAAGGATAATTCGTTTATTTAGATTATTGGATACTAGTGGTTGGAATTGTTTTTTTGGTCCATATGGTAAGGAATTTGTAAGCTGGCAGAATAGTGTGTTTATGGAGGGACCCATGTCAACCTAAAATAATTCATCCTTTGAAACTAACAAGAAAAAAGTGATGGTAAAGGGGCCCAAATTAATTAATTTAAATGTTTGCAAAGTCAAATGCTAGTTTTAGTGGACATGTATAAAAGGAACATTACTAGCTTGTTACAGATTTGAATTAAATCTCCCATCTTAAGACTTAGTAGTTTTTAGCACGACAAGCCATCTAATGCAAATAAATAAGGATAAACAGTCACTAATCAAAGGTAATCTCATAAGTACCATACTATCTATTACTTAAGCAAAAAAAAAAAGGGAAATATCATATCAAACCAGGACGCTAAAAATACTAAAATTAAGAGAGAGAAATACTCATTCTCGTACAACACCATTATTTTTTTTAGAAGTTGTTCAATTATCTCAATCTTCTACGAGTTTTTATAACTTGGGCTTCTTTTGATACCACTTTATAATACTACGGTTATATGAATGAAATCAAGTTGCTGACCAAAACAAAATGTCATAGAGCATTATGTATTAGTGGTACAAATTACTTTTTCTCTAATAATCCATTTCTGAAGATACATACAAACACAAACATAAAAATGAAAATGAAAATTTGTTTGTACGAAACAACTGTATTTTTGTAGTTTTCACTATCGTTTAAAAGAAAACATTATTAATGTTACAAGTGCATAGATTATTAATTCTAGTTGCACTATTTTTAATATGTCATTGAGTAAAGACATATTTTGAATACTCTATGCTCTTTACTTCAAATTTCAAAAGACAAAATATTGATTACTATTAAGAACATGAAGCTTTATTTGCTGAAAACTCATAAGTATTTCCAAATCTTTAAATTGAATTAATTAATCTTCTAAAAATCATCCTGTAAGACTTTTTCAGGAGAACTAAACTAAAAAATTGACTGCATGATAAGTAATGTTTTGAAAAGATTATCTTAATCTTCTTTTGTGTTAGTAGTGCAGTGTAACAGTCTAACAGCTCTCGTCCATGCAATAAAAAATAAGGCTACACAGAAAAAAATCTCAAATTTATTTATTTTTGTTTTTCTTTTCGCCATCTCAAATTTGTTTTCTTATATTTTGCATAGCGTTAAAAATACAGTATATATTTCCGACGTTTTAAACCTTTTTTTAATAGTACAAGATATATACTCCAGTATATATACATGTGTATATATTTAGGGGTGAGGAGTGGCGGTGTAACATTACGCAGAAACCCAAGCTGGTTTGTGTTACTTTGGTCCACCTGTCATCATCATGTTTATCCAACGGACGCAAATCAGATAACAAAAGACACGTGGTAGCATCTGAGCATCTCAAACGCCTACAAGGCATGAAAACGTTAAAACAAAAGCTGAACGAATAATACCAAAAGGTCAAAGTCAACAAAATCAGACGAACATTGCATTAAATGGGTTATAGTTTCGTTAATCAGAAATACCCAATAAAAAGAAAACAAAATGCAACTTATGCAACTTCGAACATATCGCTATACGACAAAGCCCACAGTAAAACTGGTTTAAATTTGTCTGTTTTAAATTTTCAGAGTTGTTATTAGTTTCAACAACAAAATTGGTAAATGATTTTACGGTCCGACAACGCGACGGTAATAATACCCTCCTTTGTCCCTGGCTAAGGACAGTGACACTAATTTTTTACTCACGCGTTTTCTTACGAAAATCATACATCCCCCCTCTAATTTCGTTAAAAAAACAAAAAAATGAAATTTCGAAATATCAGGTAGTATATTTAAATATTCTAACAAAAATATGCATTTTTTTTTGGTTAAAAAGAAAAACAAAAGATGCATTTTACAAGTTGATTATTACTAAGGTAAGATTTTAAATTAGTTTTGGAAATATTGGCTTCGACGAGTAACACTGCATAATTGTTTAATTGCATAATTGTAAAATAAAAAATTGCATAATAAAAATGTGCAGAATAAAAATTATAGAATATAAATTTTGCAGAATAACAGAATGTATTATTAAATTATAAATATACACATCTAATTATAAAATTAATATTTTATTATATTAAATTTTATATATTTTAGCTATTTCATATTATAAAGTAATATTTTATTGATTAACAATTATTTTTTCGGTTGTTAATTTTTTATTATGAGTAAAATAATTGTTTCACTATTTATTATAAACATCATATAAAGTTCTAACATATACTAAATTGGTATTTCAAAGATCTGAAGTAACATACTTTTTATCGTAAATAATTGTAGTTTTATTTTATTTTTAATAGTTATTTTTTGCAGAATAACAAAATATAATATTAAATTATAAATATATACATATAATTATGAAATTAATACTTTATTACATAAAATTTATATTTTAACTATTTTCATATTATAAAATAATATTATTTTGATAAATAATTATTTTTATGTTGTTAATTTTTATTATAAGTAAAATAATTGTTTTACTATTTATTATAAAAATAATACAAAATTGTAATATATACTAAAAATTATTTGAAAGATCAATGAAGTAACTTACTTTTTATTATAAATAATTATAGTTTTTATTTTATTTTTAATAGTTAATTTTTAACATATGAAATATATATATATATATATATCAATAGTTAATTTTCTATATATATATATTATGCATATTGAAATAAACTACTAAAAATATGTTTATTTGCATAATAAATTTTTACTTATAATTTTAAGATAAAAATTAAATTTTGTAATTTATTTGATTGTGTTTTATTAGACAATTTTTTTATAAATGGTAAAATACATGTATAATCGCATTAAAAATGCAATTAGACAATTATAAATATTACTTTTTTGGCCATGGACGAAGATTAAATACTTGGTCAGTTAATTACGTAACATGTACAATACAAAAATAATAAAAACCTGATATTGCATTCATTGGGCACTGCATATATTCACATGCCATTTTTTTCAGTACACCTTCGTCTGTGATTATATTCACATAACATTTTCCATAAAAAGGTAAATAAATTACTCCTTCCTTCCTTTATTTAAAGATAAATGTTTTAGAAAAAAAATTTGTTTTAAAAAGATAGATGTTTTATATTTTCAATACAAATTTATATAACATTTTTTGTTTTATTTATATTAATTAGGATTAAAATAAAAAAATAACGAAAATTTAATAAAAATATAAAAATATTTTAAATTATGCAAATTTTTTATTAATATGTATGTAAACCTTATAATTCCATCTTTTAAAAACAAAAAGAGAATAATCTATATTTTAAGGTACGCAACAAAATTATTAATATGAATTTTTAAGGTTTTAAAAGTAAAACCTTAAACATATTTTTTTACTCCTCTAGTGTGTGGTGCTTTACTTTTTACACCGTTTTCAGTTTAAAAATCGAAGAGAAGAGAAGAGATTATTTTATTTTAATTTTTGCATGGGAGTTCAAAAATCAGATTTAAATACTTGGAACTTGAACGTCGACATAATTATAAAAAAAATGTTGGTAAAAAATAAAATAAAAATTGCTGAAAAGTTGAGAAGAAAAAAATAGTATAATTCTCTCCAGAGAGAGAGAAAAGAAGAAGAAGGCTCCTTTGTCTCGGACAAACCAAAGAAAAAGAAAAAAAAAAGGTTGAAGCTTTCACACAAAGTCTCACAGAAGCCGCCTTATTTTTCTTCGGTGATTCTTTATAATAGAAACAAAGAATCAAATTTTCAGGAAGCCGGAAGCTTAGATACTCATCTCCGGTGGAATCTCAGCTGTTGGATCAGATCGGTGGATGGAGAAAGCGTGTGGAAGAAAGAGTCTGGGTTAAATGATTAGGAGATTTCTTGGGTAATGAAGTTTTGATTTTTAATTTTTTTTTTTAAAAATCTTTTGAAGAAGAGAGGTCAGAGAGAGTTATCAGAAAAGTTTGGTGGCGGAAAAGGGAAAAAGAGGTTTTTACGAAAAGCAGATTGACTGGTAGCTGAAGAAGAGAGAGACAGAGACTAAACAGAGTTGAAGGAAAGAGAGAAGAAGAAGCAGCAGATGATGATAAACCCTAGATTGAGCTGATATTTTCCTTTCTTTGTGTCGAATCTCTGAGGGGAAAAAAATATCGAATTTTGTATCTTTACACATGCCGGTTGATTTAGATAACTCCTCTACGGTTTCCGGCGATGCAAGCGTCTCGTCCACCGGAAACCAAAATCCAACTCCTAAATCCGTCGGAAAGAAGAAACGGAATCTCCCCGGAATGCCTGGTACTTTCTACAACAAATCCAAAGTTTCATATTTTATTTTAATTTCAAGTTTTCGTTTTTCATTTTTTGATTTTTTCACTGATTTTGTTGTCTTTTTGGGGTTAAATCAGATCCAGACGCGGAAGTGATAGCTTTGTCACCTAAAACACTTATGGCAACGAATCGATTCGTTTGTGAAATCTGTAACAAAGGTTTTCAACGTGACCAGAATCTTCAGCTCCATCGTCGTGGTCACAATCTACCATGGAAACTTCGACAGAGATCGAGTAAAGAAGTGAGGAAGAAGGTTTATGTTTGTCCAGTTGCAGGCTGTGTTCATCACGAGCCATCACGTGCTCTTGGAGATCTCACTGGAATCAAGAAACACTTTTGTCGGAAACACGGTGAGAAGAAATGGAAGTGTGAGAAATGCTCAAAGAAGTATGCTGTTCAATCAGATTGGAAAGCTCATGCTAAGATTTGCGGCACCAAGGAGTATAAATGCGATTGTGGAACTCTGTTTTCTAGGTGCGATTTGTAAAACCCCAACCAAGATTTGATCTTTATTCTGAATTTTTTTACTAACTTGTGGATTGGGTTTTGTTGCAGGAGAGATAGCTTTATAACGCACAGAGCTTTTTGTGATGCGTTAGCGGAAGAGAGTGCTAAGAATCATACTCAAAGCAAGAAACTTTATCCAGAGACAGTCACTAGAAAGAATCCGGAAATTGAGCAGAAATCTCCAGCCGCCGTTGATTCTCCTCCTCCTTCGCTACCGCCTCCTTCTCCGTCGTCGGTTGCTCTGACTCCGACACCGGCACCGGCTATTTCGGTTGAGACTGAGCCTGCCAAGATCATCTCTTCCTCGGTTTTGACGATTCAAAATTCTTCAGGTACGATAATAATACCAACTCTCTGCTTCAAGGAAAATTTTGGCAATATTGGATTAAGTTTTGTCGCTACATGAAACTAATTTCTCAATTCTCTGACCGAAACAACAACTCCAAGAAGATCTAAATCTTGGAGTTTAGTCGGTTTTGTCTTTAGCGCTGGTATATATTTCTGAGCTTGTCTGCTAAAAACTAAATCGTGTTCGTCGTCTTCCGTAGCTAATTCCATAAGATAAAAAATCAAAACCCATAATTTGATTCTGTTTATACATTTTAACAGAATTCTAAAGTCTCGAACTTTATGTTAATGATCCATCATCACTTACTTCATTTTGTTTGCAGAATCTCCAGAAAACAACCCTCCTGAAGTCATCATCGAGGAAGCTTCAAGGACGATCGGTTTCAATGTGAGCTCAGGGGGTCTAAGAAACGATCACAGTAACGATGGTGTATACGGTGACTTGTTTGTATCGTCAACAGCCTCGCCTAGTTTATATGCTTCCTCAACTGCTTCTCCAAGTCTATTCGCACCATCTTCCTCCATAGAACCCATCTCTCTCTGTCTCTCAACAAACCCTTCTTTGTTCGGACCAACAATACAAGACCGGCCACATTTTCTAACTCCTCTTCCTCCTCAACCCGCAATGTCAGCTACCGCATTGCTTCAAAAAGCTGCCCAAATGGGTTCCACGGGATCAGGAGGTTCGTTACTTCGCGGGTTAGGCATAGTTTCAACTACTTCGTCATCTATGGAACTTAGCAATCACGATGCATTGTCCTTGGCTCCTGGTCTTGGACTTGGACTACCTTGTAGCAGTGGTGGTAGCGGATCGGGTCTAAAAGAGCTCATGATGGGGAATTCGTCGGTGTTTGGTCCGAAGCAGACTACACTTGACTTTCTTGGATTGGGAAGAGCTGTTGGTAATGGTGGTAATCCCGGAAGCGGATTGTCTGCTCTATTAACTTCTATAGGCGGTGGCGGCGGAATCGATTTGTTCGGATCTGGGGAGTTTCCAGGCAAAGACATTGGTAGAAGTTCGTAAGAGAGACAAAGACATGAACCTAGAAAGCAGTGTAGAATATAGTTTTTAAGTATGTATCAGATTTAGATCTTTTGGTATCTTTTCTTTTGAAAGCTTTTAGTGTTTATTCTCCAAGTATTAGTACATAAAGCTCCTAGCTTCAACATCAAAATTATATTGCATTATTTCTTTTTGGCATTTACAATTTACGTAACACATTTTCGAATTTGAATCCGGCTTTTAAATGAACATAGTACAAATTATTAGTATATGAAAAATTTCGTCTGATAGTGATGATGAATCTACCATAAGTTGCATGTGAAAGCAATCAATGGTGTTTGAAGTTTCTATTATTTGTGTGTTGCTTGCTGTCTTAAAACGCTGAATCGAATTTGCATTAGTGGGGAAACTTTGTAGATGAAATTGACTTGGCTTCTTCTCCCAAAAGTAATCATATATTTTTGAAAGGTGGAGATGTTTTTCTAAAACTTTCAAAAGTAAAAATGGTCTAATTTTGGCCAAGATAATTTGAAATATAGCAATCGACTTGACCAGTGAGTGATTTGATTGGAGAATCGATCAAAGATATTGGATTTTGATGTTTCAATCGCAGCGTAGGTCCATTCCATAATAGTGATGGAATTATCATGACAATTCAAACCCAAACAGTATATGTCTCTTATTTTTCTTTTGGAGATTAGACATTACAGCAAGACTAGGCATTACCCAAATCCATAGATATTTCAAGCCCATTAATACTCAAGTTCACAAACTTATTAATAATGGGCCTTAGATATCAAATCTACAGATCTTTGCATTACTATTTTTTGTTCCCCTATGATCTTGAAAATTTTCGACATCGAAACCTGAACACGAACAAACAAGACTTTGCAAGGTTTGAATTCCGATTTTACCCTCAACGGCTGATGAAATTTACGGAGGAGCTCGCAGCTGCTGCAGGTAGGTAGTGAGGGCATCTCGGAAACTGAAGATTTATTTGTATAATATCCCTTTTGTCTCCCTTCTTCTCTTCTCCAATCGATAAACCTAATTCCCGCGAAGAGGGACGGAAAAATCCCTGAAGAGTAAAGAATCCGGTAATTGTTTAATCTCATTCTCAAGTATTTGAATTTGGGGTTGTTTAAGGGTTCGGTTTTTAGTCGGTGATTTTGGTGTAAAAACGTTTCCTTTTATTGATTCTAGGTTTTAAGATTCTTGATTGATTTCGTGTAATTGTAGCTATTGAATCTACGGTTTTTTCTTGATTCAGATGTCAGCGACTGCTCTCTCAAGGTTAAACCCTGTTTCTCAATTTGGGTTTCAAAGAATCGTAGCTGGGAAAAGTAAGAGCTTCTTCCCCAATTCCGGTGAAAGGAGATTGTTTTCTGATAGTTCCCGGTTTCGTCAAGCCATGGCTGCTTCTGGTTCTTTGCCAGTGTTTGGGGACGCTTGCTTGGATGATTTGGTTTCAACTTGTTCAAATGGCTTAGACTTCACTAAGAAACGTTCAAGTGGTTGTAGCTTCACCGTTAACTGTCCAATAGCTAGCATGAGACTTGGAAAGAGAGAGGGGACGAAGAGCCGATTGGTTTGTCACTATTCTGTCGTTGATCCGCTCGAGAAGACTCGTTCACTCTTTGGGGGATCATTGTCAAAGAGTGTTCATACATCCTCTTTTACTTCTTTCTCGTTAGGACCAGCTCATGAGCTGTCTTCACTTAACGGTGGTTCTCAAGACTCTGAGCTTTCAGGTTCACCACCAACTATTACATCTCTCAAGTAAGTTTCTTCACACTTTGTAAATCTTTTAGTTACCGAGGAAGAAGACATGATTTCAAAGTTTTGATTTTTGAGTAGGAATCTGAAGCTAGTGTCGGGGTCATGTTATCTCCCGCATCCTGAAAAGGAAGCTACAGGTGGAGAAGACGCTCACTTTATCTGCGATGAAGAGCAAGCTATTGGAGTTGCTGATGGAGTTGGCGGTTGGGCAGAAGTTGGTATTAATGCCGGACTGTTTTCTCGTGAGCTAATGTCTTATTCAGTATCAGCAATTCAAGAACAACCTAAAGGTTCTTCTATTGACCCGTTAATGGTATTAGAGAAAGCACATTCTCAAACCAGAGCTAAAGGCTCGTCCACAGCTTGTATCATCGCTTTGTCAGATAAGGTTAGTTTTTAGAGAAAGCACATTCTCAAACCAGAGTTTTGCTTTTGAATGAACAAAAGCTGCATTCCCCGGTACTTTATGTTGAAAAGTGTTTGTTCTTCTTGTGTAAGGGATTACACGCGGTTAATCTCGGAGACAGTGGATTCACAGTGGTTAGGGATGGGACCACGGTGTTTCAGTCTCCGGTTCAGCAGCACGGATTCAACTTCACTTATCAATTAGAGAGTGGAAACAGTGGTGATGTCCCTAGCTCTGGTCAGGTATGTATTGAAAGCTTATTCATCCTTATAAAGCTTAATAAGACCCATTTTCGTTTGGTTCGGGCGGGTCTCTAAAACTGGTGGGTATATGAATTAGGTATTCACGATTGATGTTGAGTCCGGAGATGTGATTGTGGCGGGAACAGATGGTGTGTATGATAATCTATACAACGAAGAGATCACAGGAGTGGTGGTTAGTTCGGTTAGGGCTGGTTTAGACCCGAAATCCACGGCTCAGAAGATTGCGGATTTGGCTCGTCAGAGAGCATTGGACAGAAAACGGCAGAGCCCTTTCTCAGCCGCGGCTCAGGAAGCTGGCTTCAGATATTACGGAGGAAAGCTTGATGACATCACCGTCGTCGTTTCCTACGTCATATCTCCTTAACCTTAAGAGACCAAACTGATCTTCTTTTCAAACGGTTTAATCCCGCCAAAATTGGGCGATATCGTTTTTTATTTTCGTTTTCTTAATTTTGTAACCGTAATAACCGAAGGCCCATCAGATCATGAATTTCCATAGTCTAGCTATCGTTTTGAAACGTGAATCCGTAAATACTGTATAAAATTTGTTTAATTGTGTTTATTTAGGTGAAAAAAACAAAAGGAAAATCAAGTTAAAAAAATATGGTTTGTAGAGTAAATTACGATGATAGCTATTATATTTTTCAAATTCAGACAATAATTTGTTGGAATATTGTTTTTCAACAATTTATATCGAAACACCAAACCAAAAAGAACAAAATATGTTCTTTCCATTGACCCTGTCAAGTTCGTATTGCTATACTCTTTGTTTCTTTACCACTAGCTCTACGTTCATCACTTTGAAATACAATTTTTGAAGATCTTGAGAAAAGGAACGATCATATTCATAACTTTATTAGCCGTCGTCTTCTTCTTCTGTTTCTTCTTCTTCTTCGTCTTGGTCATCTTTAGCCCGGGACAATCACAGACAACACGTTCTTGAACCAGACTGCTTGTTGAATCCTCAGTAGCTACATTGGCTTTGCTATTGGATGAAGTAGCATCGGTCTCTGAACTTAAGCTTTTGAGCAAGTTTGTTAGTGAAACTGTAATCTCTCTAAACTCGGGACGAACGTTAGGATCCTCTGCCCAGCATGATTGCAGGATAGAAACAACTCCTTCTGGAAGATTCTCCAGACTTGGTCTCTGGTTCTGCACAAATAAAAAAGATTCAAAATACCTTATCAATTCAGATTCCAGTGATTTTGAGTTTTAAGCTGTGGCTTACTTACTTTGCTGGCAGCATAAGCTACAAAGATGTTGTTCTTTCCCTTGAATGGAGTTTTGTTGGTAAGTAACTCCCAGAAAACAATGGCGAAGCTGTAAACATCCACCTTATGATCGTAGTGTTTCTTTTCTCCAATTTGAAGTGGCTCATAGCTGAATAACTGAGAAACAAACAAACATCATGTCAAACCAAGAAAAGGTTTAAATCTATTTATGTATCAAGAAACTTGAAACACCCACCTCTGGAGCCATCCATCTGTAGGTACCAGCCTCGCAGGTCATGAAACCTTTTGTCTCTTCTCTAGCAAGTCCAAAATCAGCCAACTTTACATGTTTCTGATCACCTGTTAAGAGCATATTACCTGCACATAATCCAGTCTTCCTCAATTCACAAATCATGATTCCTCTTTTGGTCATATCGTAGTTTAACTAAATGAATCATTTTACTTGGCTTCAAATCGCGGTGAATGATGCCATTTGCATTCAAGAACTCCATTCCCCGAGCAATATCCAACGCAAAGCTAATTGAGAGCTTTAGATCAAGAGGCCTTGGACGAGTGCTCAGCATAAACTTCTGAAGAGTATCGCCTTCCATGAGTTCTGTAATTACCATCAACTTTGGTTCTATGCAGGCCCCAATAAACTGTCATCAAAAAGATCTCAGCTAACAACACAATGCGAGATTACCAACGACCTACGAGATAAGGCTAACATATGAAAAACAATCAAACATCAAAGGCTCCATATTACCTGCACAATATTTTCATGTTTAATCTTGGAGAGCAGCAAAACCTCTCTTTGAAACTTCTTCTTCTGCTCAATACTTACAGCAGATGTTCTTTTGGGATGGAATATCTTTACGGACACAGGGATAACTCTCCTGAACCTACAATCATCGATTGAGAAATGTTCTTTAATCCCATTTACTAATTCAACAACTATGCCGCCCATAAAAATATTACTTTTTCAATTCTTAACTTAATTACCCCATGGGGACTATTCAAATGATTTGAGGCACAATTGTCCTACTCAAGAGAGCTATGCATAAACTAAACACTTCATAGAGCATTTAAGAAAACTCTTAGAAACTTCCTTTTTATCTAACAGATTGAGAGTGTAATTCATGGTATCTCTGTAACACCAAAGCTTAGACTACATAACCACTTCCTCCTACATTTTTCATCATTGATAGATTTAATCGAATTTCAAAAGAAAATTAAGAGTGGCAAAACCCTTAAATCACTGCCGCAGGTTAACATAAATCACTGAGTTTTGACAAAGAAACCATCTTTCAGGAAACCCTAACCAGTATAAGAGATCCCAAATTTCAAGGTTAAAACCAAAATTCAAACAGCAAATCGTTACAATCATCAATATACCCTGAAACATATACTCTTCAATTAGGTTAAAGGCTCAAACTTTTTGAAGAACTTCCCAACACTATGAAAAAAGCAGATAAAGACCGAAATCAAGAAAGCAAAAACAGAAAAACAGAAAAACAAAATTCGCATTTTTCATCAAAACCCATAACCAAAAGATAGATTTTTAAAGTGGGAATTGAGGATCGAAAAAAACCCACAATCCTCTGTAGACTTTTGAAGAGGAGCCTTCGCCGATTACTTCCCCTATAGATACATCTTTGGCATCGACAAGCAAGTCTGTGTTTATACTGAAAGCAAATTGATCGTTGGACTCGAGGTTTGAGTCCTCGTCGTCCGATTCAAACGACTTGAGACCATGTGAGGACATGAGAAATGGGTAATTTGGATGAAGCGTCTTATCCTCCGCTATCTCCGTTGGTTCCTCCATTGACGGAGCTCGTTGGTACCCGCGAGGTCTCATTCTCAAGTGAGCGACGAAGACGACGCAGAGTAAAAGTGTGACGCTTATTATTTATATACGCGATATGTTTGGGGTGTTTCTGTAAAATCTATAAGAATTGGGGAGCTTTCCTGAAAACTAAAATTTTCAAAAAGAGAACTGGACGTGGAACGGGAGGGAAAAAAGGGAAGACTTTATAATATGCCTACGAAATAAACACATTTAATTTGTAAATTACATGTGTTATATAACTTCTAAACGAAGATAGTTGACCAATAAAAAGACTAAAAAGAGAGGGGTGGGTTTTGTACTTATCATTATTCATGATGCTTTATTTGATAAATTTACATCATGTAGTATAGATTACATGATTTATCTTGAATTCTTAATCCATTCCAAATATATTGTTCTAATAATTTCGCAGAATCTCCAATTTTAATAAGAACCTTATCTGGTTGAAGAAACAGGGAACTTAATCTATGCAGGATTTTAAATTATTAAATGAAAACCCTATAAGTAAAGAATCAGGATATAGATCAAACAAATTTGGTATCAAATTATGTGTATATGTAATATCTATAATAATGGAAAATAGATTGTGTTTACTTTATATGAAGACATTTCTTAATCTAGATACATAATTCAAAATTTATATATGGAACTAGTAAAAAAAAAAAGTGAAAGCCAAATAATATACTAAAATAAATATTGAAAATGCCATATTTACAACAGTTTACCAACATCTATTTCTACATTACTTATAATAAGCTTTTCACGCATAAACTCCAAATATTTAGTTGATAAATTATACATACAACCCATCCCAAGACTCCATGTTTTGTAAATAATTAATGTCTAGCATATAAAACGGGATATTATAATTAGTTTCCGGGGCAAACTCGAACTCAATTGGTGCATCGTTGGCTTCAACAGAGAGCGACGAACTTGAACTGTTGGTTGACTTTTCTTCGAGTCGTTGTGAAAGTTTTCGAATTTCATTTTGAGCTTCACTCAGTTGTTCTGTCAACTTTAATACCTATAATAAACATACAAGTTAGTATTGATGTTAACCATTAAGTGAAGTCCACATGGAGATATATATATATATATATACATATATAGTACTAAAAACAAATATAAGACATTTTTTTCACAGAAAATATTGTATTTTTACTATTCAACCTCATTTTCTAACTCTGACATTACATTCTAATTTTTTCAGTAACAAACTATAGTAGGCTTTAACAAAAGAAAAAAAAAGAAACAAATTACAGGTTGCTCTTTTCCATGATCCATCTAATGTATTATGTTCAGAGTAATAAATTGACAACGGGAAAAAAAATTTTGTTTTAAAACATGCAACTCCTTCGATAAGTTGAATAAATAAAATATTATTATTATTTTGTAATACTTTATCACAAATCAAACGAGGATATTTCTGGCATGTCAGCCCGAATGCAGAGAAGGGGTTTTACGTGGCATTAAATGAGTGGTAATAACAAATGGGCTATCATGAGCCCAACTGAGATTGTACGGACTATACT
The DNA here is from genome assembly GCA_014578085.1 of Cardamine resedifolia. NCBI lineage: Eukaryota > Viridiplantae > Streptophyta > Magnoliopsida > Brassicales > Brassicaceae > Cardamine > Cardamine resedifolia. The sequence continues at coordinate 18,332 of VBRH01000153.1, forward strand.
GTTTTATTAAATGGTGGATAAGAATAAGATTACGAAATGTCCACTCATCGTATTTGTGGGCCCATCACTTATTTGACTATTTTAATTCACTTTTTTAGCGACGAAGCTTCCTAAGAAATTAAATTCGATTTAACTACATTTCACAAATGCGTAACTGAAAAACTAATTAACCAATAACCACATAGGATTCTATGTAGTTATAAAATCTAATTATCGTATAGTACTTATACGTAATTCAAATATATCCAAGGAAGGCAAAAATTACTCATCTTAAAAAAACTAAAGGAAATTTGGGGGGAAAAAGTCATTAAAATTCTCTGTTTTGGTGTGAAAAAAAAAATGATACCTGAGACTCGAGCTGACATTGGCCAACGACGACGGCGTCATGGTGGCTCTTGAGTTTGGCGTACTCTTCCTCGAGTTTCTTGTTCTTCCACCGTGCACGGCGGTTTTGGAACCAAACAGCCACCTGCCTCGGGTCAAGACCCAACTCTCCGGCGATCTTCTCCTTCCTCCCTGACTCAAGCTTGTGCTCGTTCCCGAAGCTATATTCGAGCATATTCACTTGCTCGTCGGTCAACTTCCTCTTCCTCAACATTCCTCCGATTTCGGCCACGTCTCCTTCGATGGTGGCTGATGATCCTTTGCTCTTCCTCTTCCTCCGCCGCTTCACCGGTTTTGATCCTTCGCCTGATGATGATCCATCGATCTGGTTAACGATGATGCACTGTGAATGTTGGGGTTGCGTCGTGTAGGGGTACAGTACTTGAGAGCCTAGCATCATTTGATCCTCCATTAACCTACCATGATCCATCTCTTTCTCTCTTTCTCTGTGTTTTCAGACAAGAGTTGCTATTTTCTCTGACTGTGTTTAAACGATAGTGATGCAATAGGATATGACTTTGGTGAGGTTGAGTCCTACGAGATGCTTTTTATAAGCTGGACGACTGTGACCTTGTTCTTGGGTTGTATTCCCCTTTATTTACACTTATGCCATTTATTATTTTTCTGTAAGGACAGTAAATTGAATAAAAGAATAATCGTGTGGTAGTATGTGTGATACAGACTGAATTATTATATAAAGATATTTTATATATTTTATGGGATGTAAATACCATAATGGATTATAACTGATACGTTTACATCTATAGAGATATTACTTGATATTTAGTACATATCACAATGTACAAAGATTGGAAAAACGGAGAAACATTTTGTTTCACTTTATTCAAATGGTAAAATAATTCATCTAACAAGAAATATACGTTGGAAACGTTTTGATCAATGTTTTCTGTTCAAACATTTAATTGTCATTTTTGATAAGAAAAATATATGTTGGTTATAATTACAAAATATTTAAGAGGCTAGCTTCATGCAATGTCAAAAATTATTGTCGCATTCCATCAGAATTTAATTTGAGTTTTGATAATAATAAAGAAATAAAGAAATCAAACATATAACTAAGGTGGGTGACGACAATTCTGGACAAGAGACGTGGTGTGGATCCCGAAGACGACCAAATTTTGCAGTAAGTCTAGTAAACAAGTGATCTGATCATGTGGATAACCATTGGGTATTTAAGTTTAATTTAATTTATTTTTACTACAAACTGTCTCTGTCTTTGGTTATTTTAGTTTTTACTGTTAATTAGTCAATTTTATAGGTTATTTTTTCTTTGTTTTCGGAGCTCGAGACCACTCATTTCCCTTTGAAAAGCAGTGTGCTCCTCCTTTTCCTTTTGATTATTATTTTACTCTAGCTAGTGACCAGGAGTCTATAACCACGAATCTTCCCGAGTTTTATTTCTTTGTTTATTTAACACTGTTCTCTATTTTCTTCTTCTTCAATAGTGTTAAAATATCCCACGCGGTTAACTGAACATAGCCTGCTTGGCTGCTTGTACCAAATATCCTTCTTTTGTTTCAGGTTAATGGAATTTCTTCGGTCATATATTATGTAATATGTACGCACGAGAACGAAATCAGATATAGTATTATGTTGCCTCGCGAGATTAGAATCCATTAATATGATTATGAAAAGAAGACCACGTACGTATCAACGACGTTGAAGATGTGTGAGACCAAGGTTGTAAATTTCAAAATGGAGATATTAATTAGAACAGCTAAACGCCTTCATGCCATCATAATCCTTCACATAAAATTTAGTACACTTGCACAAAATAACCAAGAAAATGAGTTGAACACATTTTATGTCACAAATAAGCAGCTAACGGGTACGCCATCACTTTCCAATTTTTTTAAACATATTTTTTTATTTTTTTTACTTTTAAAATTGTTTAGACGTTCACTCGAAATGTTAAAAGCAAATGAAAAATAAGTGAATTGTTATTATATCCATGCAATATTTGTAATGGTGTAATTTAAATTTTATTATGCATGCTCATTCTGCATCCCTTGTTATATTTCTTTTGTCACTCATTATTTATATTTATTCCTGTCTGTCATGTTATATATATATATATATATATCTCGATTATATTATCGCCATTCAAACTATAGAATTCATGGAAGGCTTAGTGGCCTGGTGGCTAATGCAATGTGTTTTGTAAGCTGTTCATGCTTGGCTTATCTAAAGTAGGATACATATGTAGGGGGAAAATAAAACACATAGTGTCCCTTTTTCTAAAAAATACACATCTATACAGAATTGACATGATTGATGGTTTATAAAAGGTTATAGTGTGCCTGTGCCTTTTTTAGGTGACTAAAAAAAGAGAGAGAGAGACTAATGTGTAGTAGGCAACGAAGACGAATCATGGGAAGGTATATAATTAGGAAGAACTAAAACAATTCCGAGAGAAAGAAAATAAAATTGTACTCCGACATTGAGTGACGGCTATACACGTGATGTTCACGTGGCCTTCCAATGGGGACGAACGAGAATAAAATTCAACTTATCTATTGGTTATTTCGTTGCAGGTTTAAAAAACAAAAAGAAGAAAGTCTTGGAATCAGAGTGTCAAACTGTTTCACGTAACTCTATATATGTTAGTTAGTTAGACCAAATGGATTAGTTTTGATGATAAATTAATTAAAAAGCTCTCTCTCTCTCTCTATATATATATATATATATATCTTTATAACCAATTAATAATACGAGTACAGTTTATCAAAATTCTCAGGTAATACCAACGTGTTTTTATTTATCCAATCACAACATGAAACCGAGAAAAGTATTTTTAGTTGTGTGTCCCCCATTAGCATTTCCCACTATTGGAGGAAGACGCATCATACAACTCATATCTGATAAAGTTATTTCCATTGGACATGTATCATATGTAAAATTAGAAATGGTGCGTCTCGGGCCATCATTTTGTCTATTATAACGTCACATCCTCAAATTTGATGGACTTAGTGCAGTTTTTATATATATCTCAACTCGAACGTATTTCTAAATAAAACTTGGTGTCGTACGTGAAGAAAGAAAAACCAATACATGCTATTTCTGGAGGTACATGTACATAATAATATGGTTAGGGTGACATAACCGACAAAAAAAAAAGACACACATAATAATAGTTATAGGGACCGGAAAATGTCGACTAATTTAATTTTATTAATGTGAAGATGAATATGCGTAAAGGACACAAACAAATAATCTTCTGTAAATTTGAAATAATATTTATTTTGCTATATAAATGTGTTTCCCATTTGCAAAAAATAAAATAAAAATATTTAAATGTAAATAAGTAAAAAAAGAGAGATGACGATGGAAGGAAAGTGGTGACAGAGACAAGTTCCACGCAAGTGAATGAGTGATGCAAAGTTAAGAGGTCACATGGGAATGCTTTCTAATTGGGTTACGTGTCGTCTCCCTGTTATCTTTTTTTCTTTGGACCACACTTCTCCTTTTGCCACGTGTCTTCTTACCTTCCCTCCTTCTCCGGCCCTCTACCTCCGGCCCCAGATTCCATCTTTGACTTACCGTTTCATTTTGTTTTATTCTGTTGCAAACAATATGATTTTTTTTTTAATTGGTTGTTGATCAGTATTTTATGATTTTTTTTATAAGACAGTATTATATTGAATATTTCACCTATAGTAGAAAGTGAAATTTCACTAATTAGCATGTATAAAATACAAATTGAAGCGTTTACTCCTAACATTCACATAGCTCCCTTTTTTCTTTTCTTATGGAATGATTTTTGTTAAATTCTTCTAGACTTAGAAGCTTTTAATTCCGCAATTTTGGTGTAAATTAACGGTCGTTAAAGAGATAAGTCGACTTTTATTTCTATGAATTCGACATCCATAGAGTTATACAAAAGAAAAACATGCAAACAAGCACTTAAATACCATTGCTTGATTGTTTAATATTTTCTTTCTGTGATGGAAGATTTTTTTTTTTTTAATCTTAGCTAGATTAATTTTTAGATATATGGTTGGTGATCCACAATATCTAAAAAGAACCTATGGTTGGTGATAATCCTTCTCCACTTCTCCTGTCTTTCCATCATATGTGATTTCAAAATTTCCTCTTTTATATATAGCACACAAATAAAAATAAAAAATAAACTCGATAAAAAATACATTAACCGTACGTTGAAATACCTTGCAACTAAAAATTTTCACTACATGCTTATTTATGTTAATCGTTTCGGTAATCCCATTGGATGACGACATGCTTTCTGTATTGCTGTCACACCAAAATTGGTCGATTGAATTTGTATTCACTTAAGTCTTAACCATTAAGCGATATATATATATATATATATATATAATCTTATTTATACTTTAAGTGGGTATATGTAATATGTGTCTAATTTAGTTTACTTTAATAACATGTATAACGTACGGATCATTTTAGCTTTAAACCTATGGTCCTACATATACGAAAAATAGATCATCATATGGATAAGAACTGGAGTTTGCGTAGGTTTGTTTACTATTGTCTTAATATGGGATTGAAGACAAAAGACAAATTTGGTAATTAATGTGCGATGGGAATTCAAACCCAAACACCAATGTCAAACGATAGTTTGAAAATAACGATCAAAATAATTCAGTCGCTGATTAGGGTTTATTTCTTATGTTTACATATTTGATTTGGTAAAGTTATATATTTTCGCAGTTTCAAAATATAAGATTTTTTTTATAAAATCATATAAATTAAGAATTAGCTTTTATTTTAATATATTAATAAATTAATTTATTTTAATATAAATATTATTGTTCACCCAAGATTAAAATCAATTAAATATTATAAATTAAAATAGATTAAATATTATAAATAATTTATTTATTTTAAAATAAATAAATTAGTTAATTATATTAAAAAAATGCAAAATACTATTGTTTACACAATATTTAATAAAATTAAAATTAAGCTACATAAAATATAAGAACATTTTATATTTTGAAAAGAAAATAAAAATCTGAAAATATATTATATTATATTTTAAAAGGGATGAATTATATTATATGGATATCAAGAATAAGAAATGAGAAAATATTTTGTTTAATATGTGAAAGAAGATGCGCATAGGGCAGGGGATATATTCCTTTTCTCATATGCTTTTGAGTTGGGACTTACAATTTATTTGTCCTTTTTAATTGTATAATAACGTTCTTTTCAATATATTAATCCGAATTAACTATCACTAAAGCGAAATGATTAAAAGAATTAAATGTCATGTTTATCCCAACATTTGCCTTCCTTGTTTCCCGTACTCCCAACTTTCTTAGTGCTTTACGTAACAGGTAGATAATCGGGTAGAAAGATTCCATACGTTTTTTGCTTACTTTAATTACTCTAAAGTTTACCAATCAATTAAACAACAAATTCGTACTCCAATTATCGTATTATATTCTGATTGGGCTGACAACTGATTAGCAATTATAAAGTTAATTAGTAAGAGACTAAAAGAGTATTAGGCACTCCGGAAAGGCATGGATGGACAAATTATCCTAAATCCAAAATATGATATACAAGATTCGATTTAAAAAAATTTCCCTTAAAATTTGGATAGCTCAAAGTAGTTGGACTAGGCTCCATGCCGTTCGATTTTCGATCCAAATAGTGATTCGAATACTTAATTTAAAAAAAAATCTGGACATCCATATACAGATTCATGTACGTTGGAGTACATATATGAAAACATTTATATATTAAAATGACGTGCATTATATTAGTGTGAAAATGGTATTGAGAATGAATTTTAGATATTTTCTATATGTTATTTAAATTTTCTAGTTTTTAGATTGTATAGATTTATTAATATTTGATTCCGGCTTGTAACATAATGGTTTTTGCTAATAAATAATTAACTATCTATTTAATCTCGAAGCCTATGTGAGCTGTAGACGATATTTATTTTTTGTTAATTTTTAATATAATTTTAACTTTCAAATATTTTAATTAACTTGTAGATTTCAGATGGACCCAAATATATGTTTTGTTTATTTACTTATATAGAAATAAAAGTTAAATTTTTGAAAATAAAAATAAAAAATTTTGGATCCGCGGATTAACTCTATTCATTGTCGTGGAGCTTCTTGGACGATTTTCCTGAACTTTTAGATTAGTAGATTATGTTTCTCTCCTCTTGTCTATAAACTTATTTTTTAATGTGTTGTGTTATATTGATACATTTATGATGGTCTAAATATATAAATTTATTGGTGGAGATATGACATTTATCATTAGGATTTCTTTATGATTAATCTCAACCGTCCATCGAAATAGAGATTTATTAGGAATTAACTCTTATATTTCTAATTTAATTGGTCACCAACTATGTTAAATAATAATATTATTCCAATAGAAAACGGATAACTAAAATACTATATAATTCGAGAAATAAATATTAATAAATATTTCTTACAATTAAACTTTAGGTCCATCCGTCCATGCTATCAGTAAACATATGTTGTTATCCTTCAACACTTTCAAAAATAATAATGTAGGAAATTGTATGAAAAATAGTCCGAATGTCACTAATTAAAAATTTTAAACCTCTTTTATGAGGAGTAGCTGGTGACCCCCAAGTTCCGCCACGATTTAGGGAGTTATATAGTGATTAATTAATCCCATTCCGCGGTGTATATTTCTCGAAATAAATAACCGACTCTCAGTTAAAAACTTAATAGTTAGCCAAATTCTTCGTCGGTTCCTTTAAGAGATAAGCTACGGCCTACGGGCAAAAAGGTCAGCTAGAGTTTCACGCATTTATTATATTAAAATGCTAGAGTTAAATCTAAATGTCAAATGACATAGTCGTTCTTGCTAGTATAGTAGTATTTTAAAATAATATTTTCTGTGTTACAATCTGTGTTTTTTTGTTCCCATAAGTTTGCATCGTTTTTAGAATAGTTTTTTATTTATTTCAACATAAGTAAATATATCTATTTTGCTTCTAGCTTGTTGTTTAGTTAGTGCTAAAAATGTCAAAACAATATTTACATTCAAATACGGTGCTGTATAGAATGTCGTGTACATATGTATAGTCTACAACAGTTTGAGCAACATTTGCAAAACCGATTTCTAGTATTTGCGATATCTAGACTATACTTTTTATCTGAATGTTTCAATGATTTAAAATTTTAGTGTATATAGTAACATAATTTATTATAATTAATTCTTAACAATATTTAATTTGTTTTTCAACGGAACTCAACTTTTTCTGAAACGTTTGTCGATTACGGTAAAGCTTAAAGCTAAAAATATCACCAATAAAATTAAAGTGATGTCTACTTGTTAGTGGCCAAGATACTAATTTAGATGATAGTTATAAACGATTAAACGTTATTCACCACTAAAATTGATATGGGTCACGTGGATCCTCATCGTCCGCTTGTATAAATATTATTCCGAGCTGTAGTCTCGTACAAAATTACAAAACATGGTACATGAACCAACTTTAAGCACATGATAACAACTGGTTGTAATCATAAATTCGTAAGAATGATTTGTTATTACTAATGGATTACTTAGCGATAATGTAAAACAAGTGTTCCTGCTCTGGTGCCGATATTTGTCTGTAGCGCAAATAAACTCTTGTCGGAATAAAAATAAGCTGTCTTAGATCCAACAACACTGGAGTGGGCTTTATTTGAGTTATACGGTTATTTGTTCTGTTTGGTAATGTTGGTTTGGTTCATACTTTATAGTAATATTTTCAATTAGCACAACATATGCAAATCAAGTTTTCATATGGCGTAACAGATAGTATAACGATAAGTTTCTTTTCTTCTTTCTTTCTTCTTAATTTGATAAGTTTTGTCTTATTTGCGGCCATACTACACTTACGAGGTGATGACATCGAATGAGTTTTATCGAATGAGTTGAAGAACGGGCTACGCTGCCAGGATACAGAATCCGGTGACCTAAATTTTCGGACACACAATATTGATGGACGTTATAGGTGTGTGTGGTTTGTTTAAATTGTACTTGAAAAAATATGATTTACAACAATTTACAAGGCGGGGCTGCAAATAAAATAAATAAAAAGTGGCTGGCGTCGCTAGCGAGTGAATTGTATATGAGCTTTAGACTTTATATTTGTGTGGACTGTGGAGTGTGAATGTGTGACGACAACAGTTGGGCCAACGTTTAAAAAAAGAAAGAAAAAAGACAACAGTTGGGCCAAAAATATGGGCCGTTTATTGAGCCGTTGAAAATTTTGATTTAGTTTTTTAAAAAACATGAAACAGATAATGTAAAAATATTTTAAAGGATGTATAAAATTTTACATTCTTTTAGAAGTGATTCTTAAAATAAAAAAAACTTATGCAGATTTTTTTTGATTGTTTTCTTACAGAAAATATAAATTATCATTTAATTCGAATTTCAGATGAAAACGATATAAATATAATCTATATATATTATGAATGTAATATTTTATATAGTTTCCTGATTATACAAACTAAAAATCTAATCAAATTTGTGTAAGATAATTTAGTTTTATCTACTTTTATAAGTGTTCACAAATGTTTCAAACCACAATTTTAGCCTATCAAATTTACCTCTCTTTTTTTTTTTTGCTTTAATTTAGAGATAATAAAAGTGAATTTCGTGTGTTGATTCTCGGCATACATGCAGTAAATAACTCGAATAATCCCAGAATAATCAAAGCAATATATAAATTTTTGATGCAATTGCCATCTGATATAAAAGTCCTAAATTTGGCCATATATATCGTGGACAGTGCATAATAATCCAAGTGAGTCTGGTATCTGTTCTTTTTTAATTAGGAAATGTTTGGAATCTGTCATCATAATAAATATTTATCTATTTAATTAGTTGATCCCCAAAATATGCTACTGGCTTCCAGTGTAACAGAAAATCCGAGAAGTAGAGGAAATGTCACGTCCAGACGATGTAACTTTTTGTTTCTTCTGGTTTTGTGCTCCAATAAAAAGCAATTACTGAGCTATATTAAATTTAAAACCGAATAAAGTAAAAGAACCTACCTTTTACTTTTTTGGTTATTTTGTTATTGTTTTATAATTTTTTCTAGAAGGTCAACGAGACGTGAGTTAATGCCTTAATGGATCGTATATAAGAATATCGTTGTCAAGTTAAATGTTAATATTTTTAGTTTTTTTTTTAAAGTTAAATGTTAAATTGGAAAAACGAATAAGTTATGAATCGACTAAAACGTCTTTAGTTTTTTATGTTTTATTAAAATAAATGGGAAAATAATGTATTTTTTATCTTACCCTGAATCGGTCGCTCAACCCAATTAAACTAGAGATGTTTTGGAAGAATTGGACCACGTCTTGAATTTGAGGAAAGATATATTAATTTACATGTTATGAATTTTTTTTTTTATAACTCGAGTGATCCAGATCAACGAAAATTATAAGCTTTAAATCAGGTTGCGAAAAATTTTATTCCCTAAATGATTCTTAAGTCAATGAGTCATACGTACCGATTCATCCCGAAATCCATGTGAATGTTCTGGTAATCAACTCAAAATAATAAAGAGTTTCGCGTTTGAGAATAATCAATATCGGTCTGTTCTAACATGATAGTTTTTCTTTAAATGAAAATCACGACACTAAAACCACTTGTTCCATGTTATGAATTTCAGTCCGAATGATTTTGTTAAAAGTTTGTCTTGTTTTGTTTTATAGTTATGACACCGAAATAGAACTTCGGAAAATCAGGGGAGTATGATTGATCAGTTTTATGTATTTTTTAAAAAAACATAATACACTAATTATTACATTACAAAATGTAGTTTTATTACAACAGTACCGATTATATTCATAATATAAAAACTAAAACCATTATTATATTACAAAACACCGAATATTATTCTATCACAGTGGAAATACACTAATTAAGAACCGATACGCAGTTTCAGACAGCAAGCATTTTTTAAGCACCACGTGCCAAATTCCCGATTCGTTTTAGAAACTGTTCACACTCCTCCGTGACTCTGCAAAGCGACTCGTGCGCCGAACCACTCCCGTCGATACTCAACGACATCTCCGCCGTGTCCCTCAACTTCTTCACTTTCCTTCTCATCTCCTCGCCTTCCTCCTCCGCCATAACCTTTCTCACCATCGCCACAATCTTCGACCTAGAAATCGCTTCCTTTTCGTTATCTGCTCTCACGGCGATTCCCAGTTCATCGCTGAGCAACGCCGCATTCATATTCTGCTCGGCGAATAACGGCCATGCGATCATCGGAACGCCACCGATGACACTTTCCAACGTCGAGCTCCAACCGCAATGGGTCAAACACCCACCAACGGCCCGGTGGGATAGAACTTCCGCTTGTGGGGCCCATGATGGGACCACGAGACCTCTATCGCAAGTACGAGTCACGAACCCTTCCGGTAAGTACTCCGGCGTGCTGTCTCGGGCTCCACCGCCGTTAGCCGAGAAATACTCACTGCAAGACGAGCCGTCGAGAGGCGGTCGAACCACCCAGACGAACCGTTGCTGGCTCTGCTCGAGGCCCCACGCCAATTCGGTTAATTGTTTAGCCGTTAGTGAACCACCACTTCCGAAGGAGATGTAGAGAACCGATTCATCTGGTTGTTTGTTTAACCAATCCAAAACCGGGTGATCAGTCTTAGATGATTCTATCGGTCTGCATAGCGGACCGATCGGATAAACCGGCACACGAACGACCCGGCCCAAAAGTTTCGGGTCTTGAAGGGATTTTAATGATTGGGGCTCCATCTCGTCCCATGTATTCACCAAAATGCCATCCGCTTTTGGGTAAGCCACACAGTGACGAACAAAATCCCGGTACAACGGTTCGTCCGGAACCAGGTATGCATCCATAGTATCTTCGAATCGAACCGGTTCACACCCCGGTATAGCGAGTGGCTTTCTTTGCACAGTATGTTCTTCTTTGATATCTTTGTCAAGAGTTGGATAATATATAGACACTCCGAGATAACGTGCGTTGGAAGCAATTAACACATAAGTCAACATGTTGAATTCCTGTGCGAGAGATAACGCATCTGTGCCAAACAAGTCGATGATCAGAGCCGTTGGCTTTTGATGCAACGCAGCGATCTTTGATCGGAGGACTGGAACGGCTTCACGCATAATGATTCCGATCTTGGTCACCACGTGGTCTGCGGGGTCCACTAAACCAGAAATGTCCGGCATAGGAAGATTGACGATGTCGACGCCAGTTGAGTTTAGGAACTTGGACTGAGCGGAGGCTGCGTCTGTTTCGAGGACGAAGACAGTGACGTGGAAGCCGTGGTTAACGGAGAGACGTTTTGCTAGCTCGATCACCGGGATGACGTGGCCCATTCCGGGACTGGAAAACATGGCGGCGTGTGGTTTCGTGATCTTCATTACTATTTCTTCTTCTTCTTCAGTTGCCTATTTTATTTTATTTTCAGAGGATTTGTTTTGTACGTCTTTTGTTGTTGATGGGTTTGTATGGTCCTTGTATATGGGTTACTTGCTTATTTATAGCAAACTCTATATTTATTTGCGAATATAAATATTGGTCATGAACCAAATCTTAATTAATAATGACTATATATAGACTACAAGAATAGTTGTATTAGGTGATGAAATAAAATTTAAAATATGTATATTTTGACCCAAATAGAACATGGTATATATATAATTAATATTTTCATGCGTAGTAAAGTGTAGTCTTGAATTCATGGAGTATTATGTATTGACTAATTCGGTAATTCCTAATTACTTTATACAATTTCTATACTTTAAATAAATTTAAGTATTATATCCTAGAGAAACTTATGACGGAGAAAAACAAAGATATATTTAGTTAACATTATTGATACCACATTGCTACTGTACGAGTTCAACGACTGGTTTGGTTTGGGTGTGAGTTGTATTTTTTTTTGTTAAGGGTGCACATGGTCTTACCAAGACATTAATTAAACTGGATTATGGTATCAATGTTTGTAGAAGTCGATATATTTTTGTAAGATGAAACAGCATAACGATTTATCGAAATATGTAACTTTACTGAATAATTACCTAATGATTTTTAGGCATTTCACTTTTTTTTTTTGGTTAACTTGCTGGAATAAACAAATCTAAAACGCGACTGCCAAAACTATAGTTGAGGCAAACTTAAAAACTCATAAAATCATTTACCAATCATGATTATTTTACGCTATACTAATAAAGATTATGCTCCATACGCTTTATACCCAACTATATCATTATCTATATGATTTTCTCGAGACTCGACTAATATGTATGTTTTTACATACAAGATTTCGTAATTATAATTAACATTAGTATTTTTTATTTTATTTTTGCAGGAACGCTCACATAGTAATATAAATGATTAAAATTAAAACGATGATAAATATTGTCGCCTTGTCGGTGTGATTAGTAGACTGTGTTTACTTACAAGATTGAGGAGAGTGCAGTGCACGTTGGTCATTGGTTGACCATATTGAGATCTGGAGTAAAAAGACCAGTGGGAGTCTTTGTTTTTCACTTTTAGTATCCACCATTCCATTCATTAACACAAGTTTGAAGTTTAGTTACGATCATCACGGATAACCTAAATATATTTTAACTCTGCATCATTTTTATCATATAATAATATGGCGCAACTAATTTTTTTAATACCCTTTTTTGTTTCAATTAGTAACATAAGCACGTATTAATTATAAACTGGCCGCAGGGTTTGCTAATGGATGATAATACAAGAACAGTACTGATAAAACCAATTAGGTTACGAGTTGTTGTCGAATCTTTATTTATTCGAATCTAGATGGTAACGTATAAAAGGTACAGTTAATAAAAATTTAAAATAAAAATTGAATACTTAAACCACAAAGCAGTATCATATTAAATGAATGTAGCAAGGAATATAGCTATCTTTTTTTTCGCCAGAGTAATATAGATATCCAGAGATAAGATAATGTAATTTTATTCTGACAAAAAAATGTAATGTATTTTTATTAGTTTAAGCTGAATAAGGAACAAATTATTTTTTATAACTTAACGTAAATTAGTGTAAAATGTAAACCGAGATATGAATTCACCATTAAGAGAAAACAATTTAATTCGATTACTAACAAACAAAACTATATATCATTAATGATTGTAACAAACAAAATGAGATATATAATTGTCTGTATTTTGGCATTAATCAAGTGCTAGCTACCACCTCAATTGTCCTACATAACGCAGTATTATAATATTTAATTATTTATTATCATGATTATGTGTTTGAGCAAATATTATCCTTTGACGAATCAATAGAAAAATGACCACATTAATCACCACATGATCGGGTTCACGTTGGAGATGGTGGATCACATGCCGAGTAATATTTTTTATTTTGAAGATATTAGTAATCAATATTGACCAGTAATATGTATACATGTTTTACTGGTGAAAAAAATATGTATACATATAACACATTATATCGGAAAGATAGAGAAGAAACTAAAACTGTAGGAGAAAAGAATCATCGTTTGTGTTTTGATTCTATGATGAAAGTGCCTAAATGCTGGATTCCAGTTTTAGGCTAGTAGCAACGTACAGTAAATTAAAATTATTTAAAAGACTAGTTTAATAACACCACACAACCATTACCTTTTGTAAACATACTTTCTTCATTATTCATTGTCGTGTATTTGATTGCTGGTAACAAATTGGTCACGTTATCTACCAATCCAATCTGTTACTTTACATAACTAATCCACTACATGGCTTACGATCACAGGTGAAAAAAGAGATTGAGATCCATTGTTAATTTTTGACCTTCTTTTTGTGGGGTCAATATAGACCCTTTTCGACAATTTATATAGAGCTTATAAGAAGATGAATTGGTTAATCTTGTATAAAATTACATTGAGGATATTTATTTAAATTGTAGAAAATAAATTCGCTCATTGTAAAAGAAACTTGTAAGCGGTTATAACTTTAGAAAAAAATATCAA
>VBRH01000153.1:35629-47709 GCA_014578085.1 Cardamine resedifolia
CTATGTTTGGTTTATGAATTGCAGGCTCCCGTGCTCTTCAGAGGGGTTGCGCATTCGTTGAACCCTACCAACAATCTGGTCAGCCTAAAGACATGCCTGTTTCTTGCATTGAGTTGATGTCAATTAATACAATATAACCTTGTCTTCATATGCATAAACTTTGCCTCTGTGTGGGTTTTATTAACTTTTGTCAATTTATGCCTCATAATCCATTGCTAGGTTTTGAAAGTTCTTTCAGCCCCTCCCTCAGCTTATTCTGCTAACCCAAGCTCGAAGTTGTCGAGTCCCCCCCAGCTCACTGGGTCTGCAATTTCTCTAGTGTCGGTCATGCAGGTTTGTCTCTCTTCTGCAACCAGATATCATGTTCTTGGCTGCACTTAGCTCTCAACTTTTGAAGATTATTTTCGTTCAGTGCCCTGAGTTCATAGATTTTGATGTATATTTTAAAACTGCAGGCCAGGAACAATGCTAGGGTTGTGATTTCAGGCTCTTTGCAGTTGTTTAGCGATAGGTGAGCATATCTTTGATGGTATTGCTCCAGCTAATTCATGCATATGGATGTTTCTGACTCAGAGTTTGGTTTGCACGAGGCAGGTTATTCAGATCTGGTGTCCAGAAAGCAGGGAGTCCGAACAAGTAAGTAGACACATAGTTCATCAATTGAATTTCTTATTTCGCATGATATGTAGCTACAAAGATTGAAGGATTCTTTTGTTAACGATAGATGTTGCATTATCTTCTGAAAGAAGATTAACTGATCTTATTAAACACTTTCTCAGATACGAAAAATCTGGCAATGAACAGTTTGTAACTGAACTAAGCAAATGGGTCTTCCACGAAAGGGGCCATCTGAAGGTATATCCATAGTCATTTTCACTTGTTTTGATCTCTCCTCTAACCCTTCAAATCTACAGAAGTTAATTGCTTACTCCTTTACATAAATCAGATGGTAGCTTTTTTGTTTAATTAGTCACTTCTTTTTCCTTCATTGCTACACTCCTCACTTATCGTCTGTGTCCAGGCTGGTAGTCTTGTACACCATAAGGTTGGAGAAACAGATGAGCCAGCAATATATAGGATAAAGGATGACCTGGTATGGCTTCTACATCTTCTGACTCACCCATCGTTGTGTGCTTAGGTGATAATCGCCTGGTATCTAGTGGGAATCTGCAGCAAGCTTTTGAATGTGGCATTTCATTGCAGGAATTTTCTGTGGAGATATATGAATGGTCAGGAAAGAGTTGGGAACCATATGTCGCTAACGATGTGCAGGTTCAGTTTTACATGATGAGCCCGTATGTGTTGAAAACCCTGTCAACAGACAAGAAGGTTGAGTTATTTCTGAGATCCAGAGCAGAGTCTTCTCTATTTTTAGGGATTTAAGTTGGTTTCAGCTTTAGAAGTTAGAACTCAGCCTACTTTGTTGGTTACTTTGTTGCAGGGTTTGTTTCATACATCTTTCAAGGTTCCTGATGTCTATGGTGTATTCCAGTTTAAGGTTGAATATGAAAAGCTCGGCTACACTACATTATCTCTTTCAAAGCAGGTGAGTAACTATCTTCTAAAGTTTTGCTCACTTTCCAGACAAAAACATATGATGCATAAAAATTGAGGATTATGCAGATTCCGGTGCGGCCTTACAGACACAATGAGTATGAGAGATTTATCCCAACTGCGTATCCGTATTATGGAGCTTGCTTTACCACTGTAAACCCTAAATCCTTTGCCTACTTTCTCTTTTTTTCACACACACACACAGGTACAACTGATTAAGCTAATGTTTTGCTCTTGGACGCAGATGGCTGGTTTCTTCGTGTTCAGCTTCGTCTACCTCTACCATAAGTAGAATCACCGAAATGGTTCTCCAGTCGCGTAAAGTAAAAGCCAAACCTCCATATTTAGACGAGAAAAAACAAAAACTTTTGAATCTTGAGACCAACTTTTTTGGCCAGCAGGCTTTTCATATGCTCTAGTTATAGCCAAACACTTGCAACCTTTTTTTTGTTTCCCAGATATTTTTATGTGAACGTAGCTTTATCTGATTTTCTTTCTCCCGTGGTCAAGATATATAAGTATGTTCCAAGGCAGGTCACGGGTCACCAAGTTATGAATTATGTGTGAATAATTAAAAAAAAAAAAAAGAAACCGTACTTTTGTAGATAGTCAAAAGTAAATAATACAGTATCGGTAGTTAGTTACATGGATAACAGAAAGTGTTGAGTTCTCATCTAAATAACTAAATTAAACGGGTAAATATATGAGTAAGAAAAAAGTTCCAGAAACATTAGTGAATAACCAAAATCCCCGGGTAATACGTGTAATTAGCCAAAATCACCAAGTGAATTTGTAAATAAGTACATATTGTTGTAAAAATGTAAATAACTGTAATATCGGGGTACAATTGTAAATATCTGAAAGTCTCTGTTAATCGTGTAAATAACTGGAAGTCTCTGGTAAGCGGAAACGTTCGGCGTTTATGTAAGTAAATAAAGAAATGTTTTGGATTTTTGTCTAAATAATTAAAAAATTTGCTGCATGTAACAAACTTATAACGGACTTGTAGAGGATAAAAATTTTTTCTTTTTTTTTTTATCGTCGTATGATTTAATCTAGAAGAGTATGTGTATAATAAGTAATCACTGTAGTAGGTCGCATCGCATGATTAGAATACAAATAAAGTGGAGAAAAGAGAATGATTAAAAAAATGCGACTTGAGTAATGAAACTGCGTGGAAGAAATCAAAGGGACGACCAATACCAAATGGGAAAATCAAAGAGAAGACAAGTCAAAGATAGAAGCAACTCAGTTGTTTCTCTCCTCTTCTTTCCCACTCCATTACTGACTCTCTGATTGAGCTTAATTTGATTGAGCAACTCAGTCAAAAGTTTTGCCTCTCTCTTCTCTCTCCGATCCGATCCGATCCCTCTTCTAGTTCCGAGAACTGTTCTGTTGACTCTCTCACTCTTCTGCTTTTACTCAGATCAAGTACGATTTCTTCACTAGTTTTTGTTTTCTTCTCAAAAACAGCTGTTCTGGATTTTGCTTTTTCATAAATTCAAAATCTTTGGAGGGTTTTTTTATCGTTCCATCACAGTCCATGTTACGTGGATTCTTGTCCAAAACCATGGAAGAAAAATCAAATTCCAGCAGGAACAGAGTCAACACTCCTCCTCCTCCTCCTCCTCTTCAACAGATCCGTACCGACATAGGTTCCTTATACTCTGCCGATCTCTCTGCTTACAAGTCAGCTTGTAAAGAAGATCCTGATTTACAATCCTTTGATTCATCGCTTCATCAACGCACCAACCGAGTCATCAACTCACTCGCCTCTGGTGCTGAAACTCGATCTTTATCCTTTGACGCGCTCATAGAAGTCTCAGGCTGTCTTCTCGAAATGAACCAAGACGTCGTTAGGTTTATCATCGAAAGCAGAGAAGACGCCTGGGATAACAAACACTTGACTGATTTGGTTAATGCGTATTTCGATAGTAGCATCAAGACCTTAGATTTCTGCAATGCTGTTGATAATTGTGTTAAACGCGCCAGGATTGGCCAGTTGCTTCTACAGTTTGCGGTTAAGCAATTTGAGATTGGGTCATCAGGGAACGACAAATCCGTGGAGCCTGGTACTAATAAGTACGCTAAAACTTTGGAAGAGCTTAACAAGTTTAAGGCTTCTGGTGATCCGTTTGATGGGGAATTTTTCATGTTGCTTGAGTCGGTTTACGAGCAGCAGGTTTTGCTTCTGGAGATACTTCATAAGCAAAAGAGGAGGCTTGATAAGAAGCTCAAGAACATCAAGAATTGGAAGAAAATCTCCAATGTGGTATTCGTGACTGCGTTTGTCTCTGTTTTGATCTTCTCTGTGGTTGCAGCCGCTGTGGCTGCACCGCCCGTTGTGACTGCGCTTGCAGCTGCGTTGGCTGTTCCAATTGGATCTGTAGGGAAATGGTGTAATTATCTATGGAATAAGTACGAGACATCTGTCAAAGGACAGAAAGATATTGTTTTGTCGATGAGGATTGGTGCTTACATTACTATGAAAGACATGGAGAACATTGGAGTCCATGTAGATAAGTTGAAGATTGAGATGGAGTCGATGATGCAAAAAGTTGATTTTGCACTCAATGAGAAAGAAGAAGAGGTGGCAGTGAGGCTTTCGATGCAAGAGATCAGCAAGAAGTTTGATGTTTTCACAGAGAGAATCGAGGAAGTGGGTGAAAACGCGGCTAAGTGTAGCAAAGACATCACATTGGCCAGAACAATTGTTCTAAGGCACATTCTTAGCTTCCCTTCAAGTTCAGAGTCAGAGAAAGGAAACTTGTAAGTTGTGGTTTTCAATTTCTTCTTCTTTATTCGTTGGGTTTGTGTAAAGGTTTGAATCTTTTTGGCTCACTCTTTTAACATTTGTTAATTTGGTCAGGATTGAGGCTATTACATTGTGAGAGATAGACTGTCTAAGTAGACCGGTGGTTTTTGAGAAGAGGTTCTGTGGTATGTCACATAGACACATAAGCTTATATATGCTCTGTTGTAGTTGTATAACAGCTCTTGTATACTTATATATTCGCTGTTGTAGTTGTACAACAGCTCTTGTATACTTACCACAACATTGTATTACTAAACTGGAAATAAAGTTCTTCTATTTTTTATGATAACAACAAAATTGGAAATAAAGTTCAAAGTCGAAACTGATGGATATTGTCGACAGTTGTTGAAAGGTGTTTCCGTGAGGTTTGATCTTTGGTCTTTGTCTTTCGGTTTATCGTTTTGTGAGTGTATAAACAAAGTCGAAATTAAGCTTTTCTTTATCATTTTGATTTTAGCACAAATACATGGCGTATCTGTGTGTGATTACAACACATATATATCATCTTTCAATTGGAAATAAATTTCAAATATTCACCCTTCTAGAGTAATGTTTCTGCCTTTTGTAGTCTGTACTTTGATATGACATTTCAACAAACTCAACCAAGTCAAAATAATTGGACATTTAATAAGAACAGTTTTTCCACAGAAAACCGTATTAAAAAAAGACCGAATCATATGAGTGTCCATTAACAAGGTTGACTAATTGCTGATTTAGGGGATTTAAATCTTAAATCATCCTCAACTCCAGCAAAGCAGATTACATTGGTCTTTGATAATATTGGTCTTGAACAAAGATTCTGATTCAAGTTCAGGTAATTTTCTCATTCTTTTCTACCTGATCTCGGGAACTCGGTGGATGTCCTAAGTCTCTGTCTTTTCTTTGTGTTGTTCATTCAGTTTTGGCATTTCAGAAGTCCAGATATATCAATGGTGTGCTGTGGATTCTTGTGGGGGCTCATGAACGGAACCAATGCTTCACCGGTTAAAACGGTCCGTACAAATATGCAGTCCAAATACGCAGCAGAACTGAGCTCTTACACATCCGCTTGTGAAACAGACTCAGCCCTCAAATCCTTTGATTCTTCGCTTCACAAGCGAACCAACAGCGTCATCAGCTCGCTGGCTGCTCAGGCCGAGACTCAATCTGTAAATTTAGACTCACTCATGGAGGTCTACGGATTCCTTCTTGAACTAAACCAAGATGCTGTAAGAGTCATCATTGAAAGCAGAGAAGATGTTTGGAAGAACGAAGATCTTAAGTCTTTGGTTGATGTCTACTTCAAAAGTACCTCCAGCACCTTAGATTTCTGCAATACCGTTGAGAATTGCGTCAAGAAAGCAGAAATTAGCCAACTTATCATCCGATTCGCAGTGAAACAGTTCGAGACGGAATCGGTGGACACTGATGTTGGAGGAATCAAGAAGAAGAAGAAGTACGCGAAAACCTTGGAGGAGCTAAACAAGTTTAAAGCCATGGGAGACCCTTTTGATGGTGAGTTCGTGACTCAGTACAAGTCGGTCTACGAACAGCAGGTTTTGCTTCTGAAAGAGTTGCGTAAGCTGAAAGTAAAGCTTGATAAGAAACACAGAAATGTTAAGACATGGAGGATATTGTCGAATGTGGTTTTTGCCACTACGTTTGTCTCTGTTTTTGTTTTATCTGTGGTTGCAGCCGCAATGATTGCACCTCCGGTAGTGAGTGCGGTTGCGGCTGGATTGATAGTACCGATTGAGATTTCAGGGAAATGGTGTGGCAAGATGTGGAAGGAGTACGAGAGGGCTGTGAAGAGACAGAGGGGTTTGGTTTTATCGTTGGAGCTTGGCGCGAAAGTTAACAATGTGGCGATGGAGAATATAAGATTGGAGGTTGATAAACTGAAAATAAGGATCTCGTCGATACTGAAGACGGTGGAGTTTGCTGTGGAGAGAGAAGAAGAAGAAATGGCGACGAGACTTGCGATGGAAGAAATCATGAAGAAAGTAGATGGGTTCACTGAGAAAATAGAGCAAGTTGGTGAAAATGCGGCGAGGTGTAGCAAAATCATTGCTTTGGGGAGACTTCTAGTTCTTGGACACATCCTTAGTTTACCCGCCAACTCAGTTTCGTAGAAAGGGAACAAGGATCATCAATGGGGAGTTATGGGCTTTTAAGTTGGGCTTTTAGGCCTACTATTGTGTTTATTTTGCGACGTCATTAGACGATTGATTAGAAATTTATATAAAATATAAATATTCTATAGTCTTGCTAGTTTTCTTGCATGCAACGAAAGTAAGACTGTTAGAAGATTTGAAAGAATTAAGGGCATTTTTTAATGAAAATTGGTGATTGTTTAGAGTAAAAAGATATTCATTCAAATGCTTTATCTAGATTGATCAACTAAAACTTTATGGATGAACCAAATTGAACAATTTGGATAGAGATGGTTCATCCAAAAATAACAAATGAAAAATGTATCCCTAATTAATTTTTTTTTTGTTGGTTTAATTTATTTTAAAAATATTTATATTAGTAACAATGTAATTGTGATTTTTTTATTTTGACGAAAATTACAAATTTACATTTTGTTAAGAAAAATATACATTTTTTTTTACCAGAAATTAATAGTTTTTTACTGCATTAAAATTATGGATTTATATTTTGTTAAGAAAACTACGCAATCTAACTTAAAAAAAAAAAACAGTGTGTTTAAAAGACACATTTTGATGTTAAGCAAGCGAGAGTCCACTTGAGATTTTTTATATTGGGCTTTTAAGGCCCAGTGCAGTTTGATTTTATGACTTTGCAGTTTTGTTGATATATAAACCTAAAGTTTTTTTTTGTTTTGTTTTTAAAAATAATATAAACGTAAAGTTTATAGAGAGAAAGGAACAGAAAAAGAAAAGAAATATCTCTGGACTGACTTAAATGGGGCAGAAAGGAAAAAGGAAAACAAATCGGTTACTTCGTAAATTGGGAAGGATTTGAAATCGACGGTCAAGAAAAAGGGAGTTGGAGGATGAATAAAAACGGTAATAATTTCAACTGGGGAAGGTAGCTTCGTAAAAAGAATCATCAGTGTTTTTTTATATTACAAAAAAACAAACAAAAGAAATGACCCCACAAGAAAATTGAAGAAGGTGGAGGAGCCTCGTGAGTGTTGGTACTAAATAAGCAAAACCCTCCTTAGATATCAACTCCCCAACACACATTCTCCTCACCGATTCCAAACTCTCTTTTCCATTTACGTGGCCACTCGTTTACGTCTGTCCTCACACCTTTTTTATTTACTCAACCCCCCTAATTTCCGCGTTTTATTCCCTTTTCTTTTTTTCTTAATTAATTTGAGATTCACGATACGTAGGTCAAATTCTTCAGATACTGAAACTCTACGTTACTTTTACGTTAAAGTAGCAAACATAATAACATAACTATCCGTTGATGAACTATTCTAAATATGTTATTATTTACAACTTTTTGAATCTCAAAACCGACTCTAACACATCTCCATGTTCAAATGAAACACAGCTAAATATTTAATTTTTTTCTTCAAAATTAGTTCATTGTCTTCCACTTATAATTTTTGTAACTTGTGACAACAGCGCAGATTCTCGAACAATACTATGAATCAGTCTCTCGTGTCTGCGTAATCCAATTGTAGAATTATTCCTCATTGGCTTAATATTTTTAAAAGAAGTATATCTAATTAATAAACCCACCGATTTTTTTTTTTAGTAACTTATCTAAATCTACGTGTTAAGGAACCCTACATTTTAATAGATTTCAAACTTTTATATTAAAACTCGCTTCAGAGTATCGACAATCTGATATAATTAAATATGTTTATAGACTAATCACTAGAGTAATATTTCATCCGTTTTATAATATAAGATGTTTTAGAGTTTTTTTTCTTTAAAATATAAGATGTTTTTATATTTTTATGTAACTTTTTATTTTGTTGAATATTGCGTGATTCATAATTAAATTATTTTTATTTATATATTAAATAAAACTTTTTAAAATAAAAATAACGTTTTAAATTTGCAAGAATTAATAAACAAAACTGGAAAGACACTGGAAGAAGATAATTGGATTGGGAAGACTTTCGCGTGTTAATAACATCTCTCAAAAGATCGGAAGGCAATGCGTGGCGAGTCGCTTATGACGTCGGAAGCTTAGCTTGCCACGTGTACGGTCATCAGCATTAGGTGACCGATATTATGTTATTCCCGTGACTTGACGATCTAATCCCCCAATTTATCGTGCTCCGATGTCTCAAGAGAGAAATCTTCCAATTTTTCATCAAATAATTTCAATTTTTTTTTGTTGGTTGAAGAAATAATTTCAAATTTGATCTGAAATATAATCATATAATATTAATTATTTTACATGTTTAAAAAATGTGAATGAAATTCTTCGTCAATAATTTATAGCTTTTATCAGATATGATATGAGTTTATGAATGTATTAATATTAGTGAGTAAACAAAAATTAAACTAATAAATATTTATAGTTCTAGGTTATGAAAAACATATTTATGGTTTTATGACTACCCATCCATACGTCTATTAGCCATTGTATTTTATGTGTTTGCTGAATCATATACTCATTCCGTTTCATAATATAAGATGTTTTAGTCAAAACACGAATATTAAGAACGTTACTTTTAATTTAAAAAGTTTTATTTAATATATATACAAAAGTAATTTAATGAATCATTAAAAAAATTGTATGCTACTATTGGTCACACAATATTCAATAAAGTAAAAAAGTTATATAGAAATCTGAAAATATCTTATATTTTGAAATATAAAAATTTTTTAAACATCTTATATTATGAAACGGAAGGAGTATAACTATTTTAATAGTTTTATAATATTTTAATAGTTTTATAAGATGAAAAATAGATAAGCAACGCCTATGTGGAATTATCGTGTTAAAATATCGTGATAAGATGCTGTTTCTTAGGAGCTTCTCGTTTTATTGCTTCGTTGCACTGAACCAACGTCAATATAAAAGGCAGCTCAAGTCTTCTGTTTAATCTCGGACCAAAATACAAAGCGTGTTCTGTCTCTCCCAAAAACATCCACTTTTTTTTTTTGTTCTTCTTTAATTTGTTATTTCTTTTGTTTCTAACGTAGCTTTAGAGATCGACGATGGCGTCGAAGAAAACCCTAGTTCGAAATCTTTTCAACATTTCCAAAACCTATTCCCGGATTTCGGGTCTTACCCGAATGCGCCCGACCAAACCAGGCATTACTTCGGACGCCGGAGATTCTGGAATCTGCCGGAGATTTCTCCACAAGAGGGCATTTTTCTCGCCGGAGATAGTTCCAAGAGGGACTAATTTGATGGAGAAACTCAGGGAATTGAGTTTGTCGAATAATCGGATTCGACTTGACGAGATGTTACCGCCGCATTCGCCAGCGAAGACTTCACCGGAAGTTTTCCCGGCAGTTACGGTGGAAGACGTGAAGAAGCTTATGAGGGCAGCGGAAATGGAGACGGTGAAATCGAGGCTGAAAGAGATCGAGAAGAATTGGGTTCCGTTTTCGGAGTTTGTTCGGGTATGTGGAGAAAACAGTTCGGATCCTGAACAAGGAAACCGGGTCGCGAATATGCTTGACGAAGCTGGAAACGTCATCGTTTTGGGAAATTATGTCTGCCTTAAACCCGAACAGGTAATTAATTGATTATTATGCATGCACTACAAATTTATAACCATTGCTAATTGATTTCTTAAACTAATTTTTTTTTTTTTGATTATTTGATTATAGCTAACATGCGCCATGGCTGGTCTGCTTCCGACACTCGAACCCACTCGCGACGCTGCGACAAGGCAAGAGTTCGAACAACTTGAGATTATTAAAACAGATATTGACAAAAGAGCCGATGATCTGGTTCGACGAGAATTATGGGCCGGATTAGGCTTAATAATGGCCCAAACCGTTGGATTTTTTAGGCTGACGTTTTGGGAACTGTCGTGGGACGTGATGGAGCCCATATGCTTCTACGTAACTTCGACATATTTCATGGCTGGTTATCTCTTCTTTCTCCGAACTTCAAAGGAACCTTCTTTCGAAGGGTTTTACAAAAGCCGGTTCGAGACGAAGCAGAAACAGTTGATTAAAATGCTTGATTTTGATATCGATCGGTTTACCAAGCTACAGAAGATGCATCGTCCTGACTTTACTAAATCTGGTCGTTGATCGTTATTCTTTTCTTTTTTCTTCTAAATCGGCTACTCATTAAATGTATAGACGTCGACGAAAAGTTTCATAGAGAATAAATTAATTTTAGCCAGGTAAAAAATCATGTCATGCTCATGCTGTTAACCTAGTTGTTTTTGAGGTAACTCTAAATAAACTAATCGTATAAGTAACTTTTACTAATCTAACAATTAAATTGAATATTATTATTCCAAAGTTAATTTATAATTTTTTAAAAAATTTGGGGTCAGCTGACTTAAATAATGAATAAATGTATAAATATACACAAATGTGCCAGCCGCGTGGGATCTCCAAAAAATATACGTAACAAAATTTAGTTCACACGTTGTAGGCCAACTAAGAAAAAAATAAAAACAGTTTTTGTTACAAAACTAAAAGGCATGAACTATACAATTAAAGCAAAATAATAAAATATTCACAAAAATAGGAAGTAAGTTTTATTGTAGGAAAACAAAACTTTATCAAAAAAAAAAAAAGGTTTTATTGTAGGGAGAATAATTGACAAACGAGAAAATTTATCTATAATTCAAATACTATGAAAGAAGAATAAGAAAGGCTACTTCTTCTATGAAAGAAATGGTGTGCTTTAGTCAAGATACGCCACCAGGATTGCGTCGACAGTCCGTTAGTATCATGAAGAAAAAATATTAATTGCAACGAAAAATATATTTGTATAATACGCAAGATGGTTTTAAAGTGTCTTACTTAACCGGAGAACGAAGAAGAAACTGTTAAACAGAGGAACAAACAGAAGCAATACAAAAGAAGATGAAGAAGAAGCTAAAGAAATAAAACGTGTGTGTGTATATATGTATATATAGTATAAATGTATACGGGTAAAATGTGGCTGATTTAAAACTTTGAATCTGGTATATTCTTGGAAGCACTAACGATGTCTTTGAGGGTAGCCATAAGTTTGCCATGATTTAATTCCATCATCTTGGAAACTCTCTTGAATCCGAGACCGTAGACGAGTGAATCATCTGTTTCTATCTGTTCCTTGCAAAACTTGACGAGCTCCTTCTCAAAATCAGATGGGTCTTGTTTCTTTGACATGGTTGTAGCTGGAAGAGTGCGGGAAGAAGAAGAAGAAGAAGCCGATGATGAATCTGCTGCTGTTAATGCTACAACAGGAGTGGCGTATGTCTGAGGCACCAACCACATGTGGCCTAACACTTGGCATAGTCCTTCTTCAAGAACCGTGTCAAGATTCCTATAACCTGCGATGAATATCAAACAAGAACTTGGAGACGTCTACAAATTGGGTAATTTCATAATTGAGCAATATTACAATACATATATACCGTTGAGTCTAAGCCACGCATGCATCATCTCATGAGCCAAAATATATCCAGTTAGTAACCGAGGAAGTCCATATAAGATGAGAATTGCAGTGACCTCGCACTTGCGTTCAACCATTTGAGATTTATAATCCATATCTTCTATTTGCTTCTTGTTCGGCCCCATCCGCCATTTTGTGACCTAACATACATACATATATA
>VBRH01000153.1:47786-64268 GCA_014578085.1 Cardamine resedifolia
ATATATATATATATAAGTGGAACAGAGTTAAAATTCAAATCTTAGAAAAGTATCAATCATTAATGTCTTACACTTTTGACCATCTGTTCTTCATACAGGCAAATACCTCTGGTGACCATCCCATAATGATTGTCCTGCTTGTGTTTAGGGCAACACATATGAGTCAAACAGATACAGAAACAGAGAGATAAAGGGAAAATGTAGTCAGTACTTACAATCTTCTCTTACTTTTCAGCTTTATTGAGCTTTTCTTTCTCCACCAAAAGAAGAGGAAATTCTTTCACAATCTTCATGTTTAAGCCTTGGAAGAAATCACGCATTTCCATATGTAAATGATGGCATTCAACTGTATCCATAACCGCGCATTCCATACATTCTCTACATAGCCATCGACCATCTGCAAGCATTACATACTTTGTTCTACAAGACTGCAAACAACCATTACATGTCAAAAACCAGACACCTAATTAAACCCAATATTAATAAGAGTATATATACCTCTAATCTTTCGCAGCTGCAACACTTGGCCGTTCCATCATCCTCATGACTAGGACAGTATTTCTCCATCCAGAACTGATGCGCATGGAACTTTACACCTTTGTAAAACTGTATGTGTTTAAAGACTTTGTTATTGATTAATGAACATGATACAACCTTATTTATACAACTCTAGTTTAGGCTTTATCTACTTGGAATAGGACTTATCACATATCTCCTAATAACCTTCCTTAGTTAAAGGAATCTGAAAGAATTATTATGCATTATAGTCTTATATATATTGACCTTCTTTTCGCAGACATAGCAGTTGGGAACAGGGTGTCCTTTTGAGTTAGGAATCTAAGGAGTTTAAAGATAAGAAAGCAAAATAAACATTAACAAGTCAAAGGAGTAATTTGATCAAAGTAGCAATCAAATTCAAAGTGGTGATATATATATGGATTTAAACCTCGTTCATAATTGGTTTCTGACAATGAAGGGCACTAAAACACAGAGGATGCCAAAGAACATCAAAGGCACTGATAGATATTCCATCTTCAATCGCAAAGTTGCAGCCGTTGCATATGCTACAGGTAAAATAAAATGAGAGAAAGTATAATAAATACACAATTAATATATAGCTCAAAAAGCACATAATGAAGGTTTTACCTAGAAGGAGGATTCACATCTTCTTCTTCTTCTTCCTTATGATCTTTGGAATGCTTAATTTGTCTCTTGTCCTCCTCCACTTGCTTTGCTTTGCCTTTCTTCTTGGCTTTTTCAAGATCATCCTGCAGGTTTCAGATCGCCAAAGGTTTCAACATAAAAACTGATTATAGTTAGAAGCGAATGTAATTAAATTACCTTAGATGATGGATTATGTTTGAACCAGGACCACATACTCACTTTCTTCACTGATCTCCTTGTATCATCTATTGGGGAAATTAAGGCTCTTTACTATACATACATTATTATTAATTATAATGTGAGTTTTTCAGAAACTTTTAGTAGAGCCACTTTGCTTTCATCTTTGAATGTTTCGTGAGACAGAGATATATGGAGAATAAGCACTAGTGGTTCATAACTTCATAGGGTCTCGCGAAAGATTTATAGAGAGAATAAACACTGTGGTGTGGTGGCCCATTATAACCTCGACTTTTCCCGCTCTCTTAAAACGTTGCCGTTTACTTATTAGAAACGACAAAAAATCTCCAATCAATTAGTTCAAAATACAATTATTTTGATTGGAAGTCTATTTAAAACGACTAAAAAAAAGAAGAAGCAAATATTCCGGAAAGAATATACGTTTTGTACAATAATGATTCGCGAAATTATTTTTCTTACCGAGATTCTTCTCTAATTAAATACCCAAGTTCAAAGACAAATCCACTAACATGCTATAACCAACAATATTATGAAATTTTCAGACTCGGCAATGAAATGATGATATAATTAAGAAAAACATTTCCTCATATATTTTTGAAATCAAAACCTGCAATAAGTCGAATGGATGATTTAATAAGTGTTTGATTTTTCAAAGGTCGAGAACTAATATAAAACTTGCAACCATTCAATATTCGATATTAAAGCAAAAAGCCAAGATTATATAAAATACATTAAAAATCCTTCTATATCTATCAACAACGAGGCTGACGTACGTCCCTACGTGTGACTGCTGACGTTTACCATTTTATTTGATGTTTATGTTACATGCTGATAGATTTTTTTTTAATAATCAAACTGTGCATGTTATCTGTGACTTTTTTTTATATAAACCATATAAATATATATATATATATATATATATGGATGCAATTTGTTTTAAATGTTTATTTCATATGTTACATGATTTCTCAAGAGTTTTAACTATGAAAATAACGATCTGTATATACATATATATTAATAGACGCATAGAAATGATAATACAATTCAATAATTTACATCATACAAATCTTAATAATTTCCTCTTTTATACGTTAAATCCACCCAAAAGAAATTGATAGCACATAGGCAATAGGTTAGATTTGAACCATAGGTGGTCCAAAATATTTGTCTTGATTACTTTTCTAATTGTTATAAAATATTTTTTCTCGATTTCTCCTTTTTAGCAAAATAATATCATCGAATTTCCTTCTTCCGTATCTTGCTTTACTATTAATCAGTGTTTTGTTAATTTCAAATATACAGCTGATATGTCATTAATTCATTTCCCTTCATTTCTCACAATTTGTATTTTAAGAATAATATATGAACTAAAATATATTTTACATGTTTAGAACTTTCAGTATATATAAAACAAATTAAACATGAATATGAAACAGTATAACTAATACGAAGAAAAAACAGATTATTAGTTCATGTTTATTCAAAAAAAAATTTGTTTTTTTTTTGGGTCAACTATTTCTCCTACTCCATAGTCAAGTTCTTTTCTAGTCCAAATTTTAGTCCAAATTTTTGTTTTCTTTTTTATATACAACTTGTTAATTTCAATTGTCAAGCTTTTGTAAAGGTTTCTCCATTCTTTTGTATTTGTAATAGGTTTTGATATTTTCTCACCTTTACGACCACGAGCAGCATTCCTCGTATATGAATTTTTAATGTCAGACGATAACTATAAAAATTTGCCGTTTTAGAAAACAGTATATTATATTATATCTCTTTATTTGCCAGTTGTGAAACCTATTTCTTTCTTTCTCTTTGATCAAGGAATCAATTTATTGTCATGATTTTTTTGTCCTTGAGAAATTATTCTTGGTAATTTAGTATGATCTTTAAAAGGGCATTGAAATAAATAAAATAGATGATACACCATCACGTGGTTAGTCTAGTCAGGATCCGAATGCTGTCGAAAAGTTGCTATCAAGCCTTTAAAAAATGAGAGCGTGAGAGGCACGTCATAGTCCTGCTTGACTAATTTGAATGGCGTGCGAGCGTGACCATAAGTTAATATTTGTGATATTAGCAACACATTTTGGCCTCAAACGATCATTGGGCTCCAATGCACTTACACAAACAAACAAATATAGAAAAGGTTAATTAATAACACAATTTGTGGTAGAGACTGGAGGAGACTCACGACCATTGCATATGCTAAACAGAGTTGAGTTTTATTTCAATACTTCTCAAATAATTAATAACCCAACTTGCTCGTTGAGTGGCTTACCAGAGCTGAAGAATAATAGAGAAGACATTCTTAAATCACAATCAAAACAAAGAAGACCAAAAAAGAACTATGAACTATTCCGTTATTGGTATAAGAGAAGTGGCTGGCTGATTCAAAACTTTGAATCTGAAATAGTCTTGGAAGCAATAACGATGTCTTTCACAGTATCCTTAAGGTTGTAATGATTTGAGACCAACATCTGGTGAACTTGCTTGTATCCACGACCGTTGACCGGTGAATCATCTTCTTTGATCTGATTCATGCAAAACTCAAGGAGCTTCTTCTCGAAATCTGACCAGTCTTCGTCACCTTTCTTTGACGTGGTTGGAGCTAGAGGAGCAGAGGAAGAAGAAGAAGAAGAAGCTACAGCAGCAGCAGCATCAGCATCAGTAGAAGCAAATATCTGAGACTCCAACCACCTGAGGGCTAAGGCTTGGCATAATCCTTCTTCAAGCTCTAACTTAAGATTCCTATAACCTGCATGTGATCAAAACCAAAAGAAAAGAGAAGTTTCTCCATGTCTCTTGGTGATGAGTAATCATCGGTTAATAAGTACCGTTGAGTCTAAGCCAAGCATGCATCATCTCGTGAGCCAAGATAGATCCTGTTAGTAACTTAGGAAGTCCATATATGATTAGTATTCCTGTAACCTCGCATCCAGTCACCGTTTGAGTCTCTGTGACCATCTCTATTAGTTTCTTGTTCGGTCCCATCCTTGGCTTCCTTTTTATCTGTGAAAATCATTAATGTGAAACATATATATAAAGTATATTGACTAATCATCAAATTTATATATAGTTTATAGTCTCTTAAAAGTGAGTATAATGGTCATACACTTGGGACAACATGCTCTTCAGACAGGCAAAGACCTCTGGTTACGGCTACATGGTGAGAGTCCTGTTTGTGTTTTTTTAAAATATGAGACACAGAGAGATGGGTGAGTTTTTACAAAATGAGCTAGGGATGTGTGTTTTCTAACTCACAATCTTCTCTTCTTTCTCAGCTATATTAAGGGCTTGTTGCTCCACCAGAAGAAGAGGAAATTCTTTCTCAATCTTGAAGAATAAGCCTTCGAAGAATTCTCGGATTTCCAAATGCAAAGAATGGCATTCATAAGTATCCATGATTACTGAAGATCTCATACATTGTAGACATAGCCACCGATCATCACCAAGCCACACATAGCCCGTTCGCCAAGGCTGCAAACAACAAGTCAAGCCGCAAGGCTCTTCTTCTCTGTTGCAACACTTGAGTACCTCTAATCTTTCGCAGCTGCAACACTTGGCAGTTCCATCATCCTCATGACAAGGACAGTATTTCTCCTTCCAGAACGGATGCTCATGGTACTTTATACCTTCCTCAGTTGAAGGAATCTGAAAGAATATTTAGTTACATTTTACATCCATAAATCATAACAAGACACTTAGACTACAAAAACTGCACTTTCATTTCATAAAACCTATCTACCTAGTCAGAATTTATGTACCTTCTTATTGCAGACATGGCAGTTGGGATGACGGTGATCCTTGTAGCAATGTCTGTGGAACTTTCCTTTCTTTGAAATCTAAGGAGTTATATACATGAGAAAACAACAAAAATCAATTTGAAATTGATATATATATGTATTGGCTTCAAACCTCGTGCATAGCAATTGGGTTGTGGCAATGAAGGCAACATGAACATTGAGGATTAACAGATATTCCATCTCCAATCTCAGATTTGCAACCATTGCATATGCTACAGGTCAAGTAAAACACATTCGATTAAAGCCAAAAATCTCTAAATACACAAACTTGCAGAGAATCATATAATTAAGCTTTACCTAGGAGGAGGATTCACATCTTCTTCTTTGGAACGAGTCGTTTGTTCCTTATCCATATTAGTCTCTCTAAGCTGCTCATCCACTTGCTTTATTTTGCCTTTATCCTCTGACTCGTCTAATCTTCTCTTTGCCTTGTCTTTCTCAGCTTCCTCCAAACTTTCTTTCTTTACCCTCTCAATCTCAATCTTTTCAGCCTCTTCTTCTCTTTTCCTACGTACTATGCGATCTTCTTCTTCATACCGTGAAATTTCCATGGCGGTTCTAAAATCATCCTGCAGGTTTCAGATCGCCAAAAGTTATAAAGCCTAGCAAGCAAAATGGACCAATAGGCTTTTCAAAATTAAAAACTTGTAATATAAGCAAACAAATAGAATCTAAAAAACCTTAGATGGATCATGTCTGAAGCAGGAGCCGCACCCCATACTCTGAAACTCACTTCTTCACCGTTCAAGGGGAGACTAAAAAATAGGCCAAAGAACACCAAATCTCTTTGCTTCGCCACAGTCTCAATGAGAGGATTGAGAAATGTCCTGACATATGATTAGAGCCACTTTGCTTTCATGTTTGAATATATAGCGAGAGGGAGAGACAGAGAGAGATATTAGGAGAGCAGAGCAGAGCAGAGGGAGAATAAAACACACTAAGTGGCCTAGCTTTTCTTTTAAGTTTATATAAAGTGAAAAGAGACAACTATATTATAATGATTAATGAAGAGGAAAGTTCAAAAGTTGCTCCCATTTGCAGAGAATGTATCAGTTTCAGAGATTGTCCCGGCGGTACAAAATAAATCAGATAGTGTCAGTTATATTTTTTTAAATAATTTATACACGTTTTCATATACAGTAGATTTGGAAAATTTCACAGTTTTTGAGGTTTATGTGTATTTTAAAAGTTAATTTTGTTTCTCTAAATTCGTATATTTGCATCACTTAATAAAAATAGAATTTGTATTTACTCTTTTTTTTTTTACTTTTTGCTATGTACCTACCTATTTCACTCGAATGAAGATACCACGGCCACGGAGGCGACTGTAAAGTGTAAAGAAATAATATAATCAAGATATATGGGTTGGAGAGGATAGAATAAGATTTCACTTTTTCTTTTTGGGTACCACGAGTAGATTCATCCCATTTCATTTAGAATTTTAGATGGTCAACATTATAGTATAGCTGGCTTGTGTGCTTTCAACAATAAACTATTTGGTATGAAAATGTTTATACCTTTTTTTATGTGCTAGTGTGTATTTTTTCACTTTTAATGTTATAATATTTTTCTTTCGAGACGATGATTTTCTTTTGTACCTAACCCCTGGATCAGTTTAGGCTCGCTAGATTTTGGATAATCTTTCAGTTTCAAACAAGAAAAATCAATATATAATGTAAATTCAACTGCACACTTCATTATATAGAATATTTTTAAAACTCATCTTGTTTTTATTTGGTCAAACCTTTGAATTTATGAGTCTTGTCGCCTCAGGTAAGGAAGGATTTGGCTGAATTTGTCACATGAGATACGTGATTTGAAGAATACAGACGAAAAAGTCAAAAGATCTAAGAAAAGAGAGCGTGAGAGGCACGGTCGAACAGACTCTATGGGCCCTAAACGATCATCGGGCCCAATTAAACTAGAAAACAAAACGTATAAATGTTAGTTAACTCAACGTTTTCATAACACAATCGCGGTAGAGATTGTAGACTCTAGCGATGTCTGTAGAACTAATAGTCCACACATGACCCTTCAACGTCAAACGCAAAACGCTTTTATCATCGTTATCATTCCCTTCTTCGTAGCTCTCTTCAACCGCAGCCGCCTCTTTTCGCTTCTCTTCTCTCCACAAACTCCTCACAAGCAGCTCTCTCGTCTCTTTGTCAGCCATCATATTCGAATCCTTCATGTCTTGGAACACTCTGTAAGCAAGCACTGCTCTTTCGCATCTGCAATACGCTTGAACAAGAAGCTTTAACATGTAACGATCTTGTTCCAGACCAATCTGTCTCACCATTGAGAATAGTCTCTCTACTGTCTGAATCTCTCCCTGCAATGCAAAGTGATACATTAAACCCGAAAACGTTTGGATATCAGGAGAAACTCCGGCCAATATCATCTCCTCTAACGTTTCCAAAGCTTCTGCGTTTCTCTTGCACTTTGTTAACGTTCTCAAGAGGGACGAGTAAAGCAGCATGAGGTTGAAACATGATATTGAACCGCATAGAGTTCTGTCTTGGTGAAAAACCTTGATGGCTGCGTCTGGTTTCTTTGAAATTCCGTAGAGATCAATGATTAGTCTGATAGTACTGAATGGTAATCTGATCCCTTCGATTCTCACTTTCGACATGAGCTTATCGACCAGCTCAACTTGGCCATTGCGTGCTAACATAGCCATCATTCTCTCAATCGTGTAGGCATCGTGGGTGAATCCAGGTTGAATCGCCACCCAGCAGAAGAATTTCCAGGCTGTTTCAGGTGATCTGAAGTTTCTTAGCATCTTGCAGACCAATAGATTTGTCCAGACGAAGTTAGCTTCTTCCAAAGCAGTGACTGCATCAGAGCTCCAGTTCTTTAACGAGCTTGCTAAAGCTTTTGGGTCCAGCCATGGCTTCAACTTAACTTGACCTTCATTAACATCATTGCGTTCATCTCCTTCTTCTTCGCTTTCGCTGGGATCATCCATAGAATACATAGAAATGTCCTTGATTCTCTTATCCGGACACATTTCTTTCAAAAACTCCTCTGTTTCTTGTTCAAATCCAGTCTCCCTCATACGTTTCAGAGGCTCAAGCATGCGTCTACTTGGGAATTTCCCATCAGCTTTCATCTCAGCAAGCAGAGTCTTGACTTCACCAAACCGTTTTGCATCAACAAATGCTTCAACCAAAACCGAATAATGCTTCAGAGTCCGCGTAATCCTCATCAAAGGCAACGTCTCAAAAACCTTCATGGCTGCATCAAGATTCCCCAATTTCACAAGATGCTCAATCATAATTGTGAAAGTTCTTGAATTCGGAATCCCACCTTCGTTGATCATCAGATCAAAAGTCTGAACAGCCTCAGAGTCTTTACCTAAACTAATGTAAACTTGCATCACAATGTTATAGGACTCAGTGCAGCCTTTCTTCTCCTCTCCTGAGCATCTATACTCGTCCCACGTCTTCAGAACAGAGTCGAAATCACCAGCAGTTGCATACAAGTTCATGAGATTCATAAAGCTGAAATGAAATTGGCCGAATTTCCCAGCATTGACAACTCCAATAAGAGATTTAAGCTCTGCACATCGCTGAAACTTTGCAAGAACAGTGGCAAAGGCGTGAAGCGTCTCAGTTTGATATGAAAAGTTGGGATTTTTCCTAAGGGTTTTGAAGATAGACCAAGCGGAAGCGACGGAAGGAGATGAGCGTAAAGCGTTCTTGACGACAAAGGAATCGAGAAGACGGTGGTTTAGAAGAGAAGGAAGCGTCGTGTCTGAGGTTGTGGAGCGGAGGCTGAGACGGATGGAGTCGATGAGGTTTGCTTGGTAGAGGTAGTGCTGGACTTTGTTGGGGAATGGGTCACGGGAAAAGAATCGAACTTGCTGGATAATTACGGAGTTAATTGGCTTAACAGATTTGGAGAAGATGAGAGCAAACATCTGAAATCACAGTGACAGTCAAATTGGGGAAAAAGACGAATCCCCCTATGAAGAAAGTGGATATTGGGACCAATGGTCGAACACCTGGTGTGCTTTTAGTGAAACGACACAAAAAATGAAATAGACTGCCCAAAGTGCCAAAGACAGACTTGACTGTTTAAAACGAATTCCGTATGAAATTGTTTATATTAACGGAAAATTAATAAGAAAAAACTTGAAAAAGCACTTGCTTTTGTTTAAGCGGGAATGGATACACCGCAAGAATTGAATCCGAGGAAGAAAGGATCCTCTAAAGGTTCCAACTTTACCGGAGAAACGAGAAGAAAGAAATAGTTTTTACACACAAAAGACACACCAAAACAAGGAAAAGCCAAGAAGGGTACTTGAGTGAAGCCAACATGAACCTTGGAAAAAGTACGTCTGTGTATATATATGTATATGGTCTGTATACGGATATGTGTCGACTTGTCCTAAATAGGCAGTTTTCAACTCCGGCGAAGAATCTCTTTGAGGGTTTCCTGGAGGCTGGAATTTGCCACCATATGGTTAACTTTCCTGAACCCGGCACCGTAGACTGGTGATTCATCTGTCTCTATCTGATTCTTGCAAAACTCCACCAGTTTCTTCTCGAAATCAGACCACTCACCTTTCTTTGATGCATTAGCTGCAGGAGTTGTGGAAGAAGAAGAAGAAGCTGCAGTAGCATCAGCAGTGGCGTATGTCTGAGACTCCAACCACATGTGACCTAGCACTTGGCATAATCCTTCTTCCAGAACTTTGTTAAGATTCCTATATCCTGTAACAAAAGCAAACGCACTTGAGACCCTCATGTTTTTTTGAACATAGATTTGACCATTACGTACCATTGAGTCTAAGATAAGCATGCATCATCTCGTGCGCCAAGATATATCCTGTTAGTAACCTGTATTTGAACATAGATTTGATCTGAGGCTCTGAGCCTATTGGCGCATGAGAGTATTTAGAAGGGAGATGATGAGGTGGAAGAGATGTTAGAGTACCTAGGAAGTCCATATAGGATGAGAATTGCAGTGACCTCACACTCACGATGGACCCATTGAGATTCTGTATCCATCCCCATAAGCTGCTTGTTCGGCCCCATCCTTGGCCCTTTTGAGACCTGCATATGTGGACCAGAGTTCAAAATCATGAATTCCAGTCTAGTTTTAGAATCTAAATATAGTATAGGTTCTTACACTTGTGACGCTCTGGGCTTCAGAAAGGCAAATACCTCTGGTTACCACCTCGTATTGACAGTCCTGCTTGTTGTAACAACTTACAAAACATATGAGTGTGTGATAGAGAGAGACCGATGGAAGTAATTAGTTAGGAAATGAATGTACTCACAATCTTCTCTTCCTTCTCAGCTTTATTCAGCGCTTGTTTCTCCACCAATAGAAAAGGAAATTGTTTATCAATCTTCATGTGTAAGCCTTCGAAGAATTCACGCATGTCAAAGTGCAAAGGCTGACATTCATCAGAATCCATAACAGCAGATTCCATGCATTCTAGGCATAGCCATCGACCATCACCAAGCATTACATAGTTTGTTCCCCTAGGCTGCAAAGAAAATTTAGCCAAAGATCATAAGAACTCGAACCAGTGAGATTATAGTTATATGAAATGGTGGTTGATTCTTCATCTCATATCATTCCCCTTTGCCCTGTTTTGTTGTTTGAAAGGTAATCTCACCTCAAACATTTCGCAGCTGCAACATTTGGGAGTCCCATCAGCTTCATGAGATTGGCAGTATCTCTCCTTCCAGAAAGGATGTTCATTGTAATTTCTCATCTGAAAGAATACACTCACATTTACATTCATAGTCACTATGAAAAAGTGCAACATTGAATCTAAAGTTGTATACCTTCCTCTCTTTGCAAACATAGCAGTACCGTTTATAGCAGGATTTGTGAAATTTGCCTCTTGAGTTTGAAACCTAAGAGAGTTATCAAGAATTTAGGTTTTGCATCAAACAACAACG
The DNA here is from genome assembly GCA_014578085.1 of Cardamine resedifolia. Lineage (NCBI taxonomy): Eukaryota > Viridiplantae > Streptophyta > Magnoliopsida > Brassicales > Brassicaceae > Cardamine > Cardamine resedifolia. The sequence continues at coordinate 58,873 of VBRH01000153.1, forward strand.
AAAAACAAATGAACAAGTCAAGGAGTAATTTAAAATATCAAGCAAGTTCAAAAGAAGGAAATTTCCGTACATGGTTTTCGACTTTGTGGGCGGAAATTTGTTTGTCACAAGCACGACAACAGAAACATCGAGGATGCCAAAGAACACCTAAGATATTGACAGATCTACCAAGTTCAACCGCAGAGTTGCAACCACCACACATGCTACAAGTGAAACGTTCTTAACCAGGTCACTACATACTTATGAGTTATGAGTTGAGATAAAGAATGTATAAAATTTAGCAATGGACGCATAAGCTAACCTACGAGGAGGATTCACCTCTAGGAGCTTTCCATCTTCCCCTTCATCTTCTGATTGCATTATTTGAACCTTCCCCTTCAAACTCTCCTCAAGGGCCTTTGCAAGCTGTTCATCTTCATCCAACAAAGCTCTAGGGGAGATGTTGTTATTTTCTTCAAGTCGAGGAGGAGATTTCATGTTCAGACTCTCCTGAACAATCACAGCAAGCTTTTCATGCTTCTTCACTTGTTCATCTTCAAATTGCTTTCCTTTTCCTTTCGCCTTAAAACTTTCTTCAATAGCCTTTGCAAGCTGTTCATCTAGGTTCAATGGAGCTCTACGAGAAATATTATTATTTTCTTCCCTTGGAGGAGGAGACTCAGACATGTTCAGTCTCTCCTGAACAATCAAAGCAAGCTCTCCATCCTTCTTCACTTGTTCATCTTCAAGTTGCTTTCTTCTCTCATTTAAACTCTCCTCAAGAGCCTTTTCAAGCTGCTCGTCTTCCAATGCAGATTTATAATGAAGCTGCCTTTGTGTTTCCTCGTATTGAAAAGCATGCGCTATCTGTGCATCCTTTTCTAACTCTCTTGCGCGCCGTCTTTCTTCGTCCTGTTCTCGTTGACGAAGACGAGAAGATTCTTCAATGTTCGAGCTTTCTTGAATGGCCCTAGCAAGATTTTCATCTTCTTCTAGTCTTCTCTGACGTGTGATCACATCTTCTTGCCGTGATTTTGCTATGGCAATATCAAGGTCAGTTTCAAAAAGATCCTACAACGTTGCAGACGTGAAAAGTAAGTTAATAAAGGAAAAAGAGGAATTTTCTCAATCGCAAAGACAAAAGAAATTACTACCCCAGGCGGATCAGGTATTGCAGTGGATTTAAAGCAGGAGAGGCACCACATACTCTGAAACCAGCTTCTTGGTCGATCTGGCTAACCTCTTCCCTGCACGAGAATCATCTGTTTGATCATCAAAGATTCACTTGTCCAAACCAAACATCTCATTTTACATGAAGCAAAAGCAAGAAAAATGCCTGAATATCTAATCAACCAAAGCTTGATCAAGAAAGTTCACAGCATCGTTCGGAAACAAGTAATCTATCATCGTAATATGATTGAAAAGAATAAAAAATTGAAACAGAACAAGACCATCGCAATCCAAAGTACAGAAGAAAGAAACCTATCCTTAATGGTGATCGAAATGGATTGAACATCGAACCTCGAAACTAACCTGAGATTAGCTAAGAGCAGGGCACTTGAAGTGAAAGTGGAATGCAGAGACTATAGCGACAAAATTTGAAATGGGTTTTCTAGAAATCCTCAATTTTGAGGCAGGTCAGCTCTGCGCTGAATTTGACGTGCTTTACGACGGAGCTGTTTTATGAAACCGTGAAAACTTTATTCACTAACGAGTCGGAGAATTTTAGATCAATTTGAATTTAATAATTAATAATAATAAATAAATAAAAAAAAGTCAATACTCACCGAAACCCTGTCGTGAGAAGCAAACCCAGAGGATTCAGAGGCCATGGCTTTTGGGTATCGTTGCAGCCCAAAGAGCTTTCCGTTTCTTTTCCTCAATTGGAAACTTCGCCAGATTTTCCTCGAGAGTTTCCAGAAGTTTCCACCAACCATGGAGCTGCTGCAGTGTTGAATTGGTCGGGTCGTCGTTGGAGAAAGAAAGAAAGAAAAAGAAAGAGAAAACGACCAGCCGTTTTTTGCCACGTGGCGCAACCACATTTCTGAGTGGTATTTTCGTAAATCTTTAGCGTTCCAGACGATTTAATCAGTGGTGTTTCCCTCCCTATTGAAACGTTGCCGTTTTCAACTATTAAGCAAATCCCCATTGAATGAATAGTTTTCTACTTTTCTTTGTTCAAGAACATCCAATAAAATAGTTCAAGAAACTAATAACACCGGGAAGAACACAAATCATAATAAATAAAACAAACAATTTGAAAATGTGAGTTTGCTGGATAATTACGGGAATGGATACACCGCAAGAATAGAATCCGAGGAGGAAAAGATCCTCTAAAGGTTCCAACTTGAAGAAAGAAACAGTTTTACACACAAAAGCCGACAAGGGTACTTTTTAAGTGTTGGCAACATGAACCTTGGCAAACGTGCCCGCTATGTATCATATGGTCTTGCTGTATACGGGTATGTGTCGACGTGTCCTAAATAGGCAGTTTTCAACTCCGGCGAAGAATCTCTTTGAGGGTTTCCTGGAGGCTGGAATTTGCCACCATATGGTTAACTTTCCTGAACCCGGCACCGTAGACTGGTGAGTCATCTGTCTCTATCTGATTCTTGCAAAACCCCACCAGTTTCTTCTCGAAATCAGACCACTCACCTTTCTTTGATGCATTAGCAGCTGGAGGAGTGTGGGAAGAAGAAGAAGAAGCTGATGATGAAGCGTCAAATGTCTGCGCATCCAACCACATGTGGCCTAACACTTGGCATATTCCTTCTTCCAAAACGTTGTTAAGATTCCTATGTCCTGTAATCAATCAATCACGTTTCTTGGTAATGATGATCATCATCATGGTTACAAATATTGGATCTTTGACCAATTACGTACCATTGAGTCGAAGATATGCATGCATCATCTCGTGAGCCAAGATATATCCAGTTAGTAACCTGTGTGTGAAGAGATATATGATTTAGTCCATTGGCGCAGGAGATTCACTCAGGTCGAAGAGATGTTACATTACCTAGGAAGTCCATATAAGATGAGAATTGCAGTGACCTCACATCCACCAACAACCCTTTGAGATTCTGTAGCCATGCCTATTAGCCGGTTGTTCAACACCTCCTTTGGCCTTTTTGAGACCTGTATATATATAAACCAAAGTTTTAAGTCATGAATTCCAATCTAGTTTTAGGCTCTCAAGTGTATAAGTTCTTACACTAGTGACAATCTGCTCTTCAGACAGGCAAATACCTCTGGTTACTACCTCATACTGACAGTCCTGTTTATGTAAAAAGTTACCAAACACATGAGTGAGAGAGAGAGAGAAAGAGAGATGGAAGTTTCAGTTAGGAAATGTATGTTCTCACAATTTTCTCTTCCTTCTCAGCTATATTCAGCGCTTGTTTCTCCACCAAAAGAAAAGGAAATTCCTTGTCAATCTTCATGTGTAAGCCTTCGAAGAATTCACGGACATCAAAGTGCAAAGGCTGGCATTCATCAGAATCCATAACGGCAGAATTCATACATTCTAGGCATAGCCATCGACCATCCCCAAGCATTACGTAGTGTGTTCCCCTTGGCTACAAAGAATCATAACAGCTCAAACCGCTGGGTTTATATAGTTTCCCTTTCAATCTGGTGGTTTATATCATTCCCCTTAAATTTGCCTTGCTTTGTTGTTTCAAAGATAAACTCACCTCTAACCTTTCGCAGCTGCAACACTTGGGAGTTCCATCAGCTTCATGAGCAGGGCAGTATCGCTCCTTCCAGAACGGATGTTCATTGTAATTTCTCATCTGAAAGAATACAGTTTGTTACATGTACATTCATAGTCACCATGAAAAAGTACAACAGAGGATCCACAAATTGCATACCTTCTTCTCTTTGCAGACATAGCAGTACCGTTCATAGCAAAATTTGTGAAACTTGCCTCTTGAGTTTGAAAGCTAAGAGAGTTATAAAGAATTGCATCAAACAAGAAAAAAATGTACAAGTTTGGGAGTATATTAAAAGACCAAGCAAATTTCAAAAGAAGAAATTATCCCTACATGGTTTTCAACCTCGTGGACAGCAATTGGTTTGTCGCAAGCATGACAAATTAAACATTCAGGATGCCAAAGAACACCCGAAACATTCACAGATGTACCATGTTCAACCACAGAGTTGCAACCTCCACACATGCTACAAGTGAATTACATTCTTATAACCAGGTCAGGACATACTTAATTATGAGTTGATGTAAAGAATGCAAGAATTAGAGGCATAAGCTTACCTATGAGGAGGATCCACCTCTAGGAGCTTTCCATCTTCTTCCACATAATCATCTTTGGATTGCTTTATTTGACCCTTCCCCTTCAAACTCTCCAAAATAATCCGCTGCTCATCTTCATCCAATGGAGCTCTAGTGGAAATAATGTTGTTATTTTCTTCTAACATGTTTAGCTTCTCTTGAAAAATCGCAGCAAGCTCTTCATCCTTCTTAACTTGTTCATCTTCAAGTTGCTTCCCTTTTCCTTTCTCATTTAAACTCTCCTCCAGAGACTTTGGAAGCTGCTCATTTTTTCCGTCTTCCGATGCAGATATATTATTGATCTGCCTTTCTCTTTCCTCTTCCTCCTCTCGTTGACGAAGACGAGAAGATTCTTGTATGGCCAAAGAAAGCTCTTTAGCTTCTTGAATGTCAGCTTCATACTCTGATTCTTCCATGATCCTTCTAGTGTCTGCTACAAAACGATCCTACAAGTTTGCAGACGCTAAAAGTTAAGACTAAATGGAAAAGGAGGGCTTTCGACTTGAAACCAAAAGTGAAGCAAACTTGGCTGAGACAAAAGAAACAAATCATATATATATTACCTCGGAAGTGGAGGGTTCGAAGCAGCAGGGGAGGCACCACATCTTCTGAAACCAAAATTTTCACCGATCTGACCAACCTTTTATCCAAAGATTCAAGAGAACATCAAAGATTCACTTGTGGAAGCCAAACATTTCAATTTACATCAAGCAAAGCAAAGCAAAGGCAAAAATGCCTGGAATTTAGTCAGATAAACGAAAACTAGGTTAAGAAAGTCCACAATTCACTGCATAATTAGGAAACATATTGACGATCATCTAGGTGAATTAGGACATCGACATTAGATACAGAACAAGACGGACCCAACAACAACTACTTACACAGCTTTGGTATGAAACACAAGAAAGAAAAATCTATGGGCCTATGGCTGCTGGTAACTGAAAATGTCTGAAACGATTAAAGGGGGAATATGATCTTCTAACCTTGGAAGAATTAGATATAGAGAGGAACAAACCTCAAGATTCTCCAAGAAAGTGGAATGCAGAGACTATAATGATAAAGTGTTTCACATGGGTTTTTCTAAAATTTTAATTTTAATACCGACAGATTTATGATGGATGAAGCTTTTTTT
>VBRH01000153.1:64313-89675 GCA_014578085.1 Cardamine resedifolia
TTTTTTTTTTTTTTGGGGTTTTCAAGCCGTCACATATAAATAACTAACGACTCGACCAAATTGAGATCGGTTTGAAATAATTATTAAAAAAAGTCAAACTCACCAAAACCCTTTTCCCGTGAGATGAATAGGAATCAGAGGCCATGGCTTTTGGGTTTCGTTGTAGCCCAAAGCGCTTTCTTTTCCTCATGTGGAAACTTGGCCACATCTTCCACTAGAGTTTCCAGAAGTTTTCAGAGACAACTGTGTTGAATTGGTCTTTGAGAGAAAGAAAAGAAAAAGGATCCAAGTAGGCGTGGAGAAGAAAGAGAAACACACTCTTCTGATCCAAGTTTCCAGCTGTTTTGTTTTTTTCCACACGTGCCGCAAGCACATTTCTCTGTAGCATTTTTGTATTTGTTTAAGCTTTTCGAGACGATTTAATCCGTTGTTTCCTCCTATAGAGTCCTTACTGCCTTTTAAAACTATTATTACGCAATTGGCGTTAAAAAAAAAAAAAAACTATTACACAGTAATCCAATCGAATAGTTTTCTTGTCACCATCCAATAAAACAATTCAAGAAAGAAACTAATGATACCCGGAAAGAACTTAAATCATGATAAATAAACACAAACATTCTACTTTAGCATTTAGCCACTTACTACTACAAACATGATTGACAAAAATTAACAGTTTATAATTTTCTGAAATGGCAATGAGTCTAATGAAACTTAAGAAACCGAAAATGTAGATGAACAGTGTCAAACATATTTTTGCCGATATTAATTTAAATAGCCAAATGCGTTTTCCATTTTTCATAGCCTACTATGATAATGTGCTGAAAATAGAATGTCATAATTGGCTAGTCATGTCTGTTTTTTCTGTTAAAGTCTTTAAGAAGACACAAGTGTACTTGTTGAAAAAAAATAAAAATACAAGTGTACTTTTGACCAAACAGAACAAACAAAACATAAACATAAGAGTAGTACGGCATGTCAAACACAAAAGAAACAGTAAAAGCAGGAAACAAACAACTGTTTGGTGATGACTTGTAATCGTGTGTTTGTATATATATATATATGTATGCAGAGGGGTATGTTTTGAAGTGTCCTATATGACTGATTCAAATATCTGAATCGGATTGCGTCCAATGTTGAATCCTTCTCAAGATTTTATGGAGGCTGGAGTCTGAGACCATCTGGTTAACTTTCTTAAATCCAAGACCGTAGACCGGTGAATCGTCTGTTTCTATCTGATTCTTGCAAAACTCCACCAGTTTCTTCTCGTAATCAGACTGAGGAGCTTTCTTAGATGCACTAACAGGTGGAGTGCGGGAAGAAGAAGAAGAAGATGCTGATGATGCAGCTACAGTAGTGGAGTATCTCTGTGACTCCAACCACATGTGGCCTAGCACTTGGCATATTCCTTCTTCCAGCTCTAACTTAAGATTCCTATAACCTGTGATCAAAAACCTAAAAGACTTTAATTTTAGAGGGTTTGATTGGCGAATACATATTGAATACTAGTACCGTTGAGTCTAAGCCATGCATGCATCATCTCGTGAGCCAAGATATATCCAGTTAGTAACCTGTGTGTGAAGATAGATTTGATTTAGTCTATTTGTGCCGATAGATACTTTATAAGGAATGAGATGAGCTTAAAAGATTACAGTACCTAGGAAGTCCATATAAGATGAGAATTGCAGTGACCTCACATCCACCAACAACCCTTTGAGATTCTGTAGCCATGCCTATTAGCCGGTTGTTCAACACCTCCTTTGGCCTTTTTGAGACCTGTATAAGTGGACCAGAGTAGAGTTACAGTCATGAATTTCAATCTAGTTTTAGTCTGAAGTACGTGTTAACCAAATATAAGCTCTTACACTTTTGACGGTCTGCTCTTCAGACAGGCAAATACCTCTGGTTACCGTCCCATGCTGATTGTCCTGCTTGTTTTGAACACATATGAGGGAGATAGAGAGTGATTAAGGAAGTTTCAGGTTAGGAAATGCACTCACAATCTTCTCTTCCTCCTCAGCTTTGTTCATCGCTTCTTTCTCCACCAAAAAAAGAGGAAATTCTTTCTCGATCTTCATGTTTAAGCTATCAAAGAATTCACGGATTTCAAAGTGCAAAGGTTGGCATTCATCAGTATCCATAACAGCGCATTCCATACATTTTACACATAGCCACCGATTGTCAGCAAGCATGACATACTTCATTCCCCAGGGCTGCAAAAAAGAAATTCACGAGAGAGCTTAACTGTTGCTTTTCTTCTTTCGAAGTGGCCGTTGATTCTTTATCTCATTCCCATTTGCCATTTTTCAATTGGTTAAGTGAAAGTAAACCTACCTCTAATCTTTTCACAACTGCAACACTTGGGAGTTCCATCAACTTCATGAGAAGGGCAGTATTTCTCCTTCCAGAACGAATGTTCATTATATTTTATACCTTCCACAGTTGAAGGAATCTAAATACGGTTACATTAACATCCATCATTTCCAGGAAAAGTACATCAGATCATCCACAAGTCGTATAACAGGTTCTTGGTGGAAAGAAAATATGAATGAATCCAATGAGAAGTTACCTTCTTTTTGCAGACATAGCAGTTTGGGTGACGAAGCTCCTTGTAGCATGTTCTATGACACCTCCCTTTTGTGTTTGAAAACTAAGGAGTAATCAGGAATTAGATATTGCATCAGAAAAAAAACAAAATGAGCAACTCAATTAGTATATTAAAGTGCCAATCACTATCAACCAGAAGGAGTTTTCATATATGGTTTTAAACCTCGTTCATAGCGATTGGTTTGTCACAATAAATGCAACAGAAACATTCAGGATGCCAATTAGCACCCAAGGCGTTCACAGATCTTTCATATTCAATAACAGAGTTGCAACCATCACATGCTACAAGTGAAATGATTTTAATCAGGTCAGGACATATCTGACTAGAGAGAAAGAGTTTAAGGAAACCGCCAAAGCAACAGGCAAATGCTTAACTATGCGGATGGTTCATGTCGAGATCTGCCATTGGAAGATTTCCATCTTCTTCCACCGGATCTTTGGAATGCTTTATTTGTCCCTTACCCTTCCAACTCTCCCAAATAAGCTTCTGAAGCTGCTCATCTTCATTCACCGAAGCTATTGTGGAAGTTTTTTTATTTTCTTCAAGTCGAGGAGGAGACTCTACCATGTATAGACTCTCCTGGACCATCAGTGCATGCTGTTTATCATTCTCCTCTTGATCATCTTCAAATTTCTTTCTTTTGCCTTTCTCCTTCAAACTCTCCTCAACAATTTTAGAAAGCTGCTGATCTTCTTCGTCCACCACAGATATATCAAGCTCAGTTTCTTCCTCGTATTGCAAAGCACGCGCTATCTGATCATCCTCCTTTCCCTGATGACGACGAGAAGATTCTTGTGGGTTGACGCTTTCTCGAATGGCCCAATCAATCTGTTGAGCTTCTGATCTTCCCTGACGTGAGATGACATCTTCATACAGTGAAACTTCTGTAACGATATCAGTTTCTGCTTCAAAACGATCCTGCAAGTTTCAAACACCAAAAGTTAAGCAATCTTCATGGAGCCAAGAGAGATAGCCAAGCAAAATAAAGTACCTCAGACGGATCATGTTTAGTGGAGGGTTTGAAGCAGGAGAGGCACCACATTCTCTGAAACCAACCTCTTCACCGATCTGGCCAGCCATTATCAAAAACGAAGAAAAAAATAAGCCTAAATGGTCAAAAGAACACCAAAAGCTCCCTAACATCTTCACTTGACCAAAACCAATCATCAGAGGCGGAGCTAGTAGAGGATGAGGGGGTCATATGACACCCATTAAGTTTAGTGTATTTTTGGTAAAATTTTGCTATAAAACTATATAAATTATGGCTAAATTAACATTTTGATCCTTATGAAATCAATTGTTTATATTTTGACCCCGATGGAAAAAATTTCTACCTCCGCCACTGCCAATCATTTCATTTTATCAGATAAAGCCTAGAAATTTTACAGCACCAATCGGAATCAACTAAAATTGTCATAAGTATGGTTGAAAAAATCAATTTGGCAACGATCTCGGTGACTTACGACATCAACATTAGACATACACAGCCAACACAACTTCGTATGAGACAGAAGAAAGGAATTCCTCAAATTTGAGGCTAACCTGTTGGCAATGAGAATTAAACTTGGAAGCTTTACAGTGAAAATTATGCAAAGCTCTCGACTTTCATAACCAACGAATATGGAGAAATAGAAAGGATCAAGTTAACAATTAACCAAAATTCGTCGTGTGATTGAATAAGCTGATGACTCAAAAGAGTCGAAGGCCATGGCTTTTGGGTTTCGTTGCTGCTTAAAACTCTTTCCCTTTTTTCTCCCTTCAAGTGGAGGAGACTTGGCCAGATTTTCCACAAGAGTTGCCACAACTGGAGTGAGCTTAGTCGCGTGGAGAAGAAAGTCAGAGAAACACTTTGTGGTCCATCGACTTCTGCCACGTGGCGCAAGCGCGTTTCTCAGTGGCAATTCTCGTAAATCTTCAGCTTTATGAGAGATGATCCCATTCAGGGGATACTGAAACGCAACCGTTTTATTTTTTTTTTGGTCAAAACGCAACCGTTTTATTATAATGCAAAATCCAATCGTATTTATTACAGCGAACAATATATGTATACCGGATTTAACCGAACGGCCCTAACTATCAATTAGTATCAAATGTGTGTCGACGACTTTGACGTGATTGCAAAACGCGAGTGACGTATGGCTGGCTCTCTTAATTTAAACCCACATTTACACCTCCACGTGTATCAGATATTAAAAAAAAAGCGAATAAAAATGAGATTTAAAACAATTATCCTGCGCTGTACCAACTACAAAGTCGTATTAACCAGTGACTAATTCAATCTTCAAAAGGACAGTTTATAATCATTTTATTTTTTTTGCAGCAGGCCACAATATATAAAGGCTCAGACTTATTAGAGGTTCGTCGACAAAAATACATCAGAGAAATGATGATCAAAGATGTTCAAAACGCAATCAGACTCGAAATGAATACAAAAGATGTTGTACCTTTGCAATCACCAGGAGATTACGTTAGATTCATAAGTCCCGAGATCTATAGATCCAACCGACAGAAATATCTCAGAAGCTACACCTTCAAGAGCTACGAGGAGGAAGAAAACTTGTCGGCCAAGAAACAGAGGAAGTGGTTCAAGAACAAGAAGGTGATGAAGATGAAGATGAAGATGAAGAAGACCACTGACTCACTTGGCAACTCGCTCAAGTCTTATCTCAGGCTCTTGTTCTCTTGTTTCCATGTCTAATTCTTATATATATATATATATATATATATATATTTACCAGAATTTCCATTTTCTGTTTCCTTTCTTTATTATTGTAATTTCAATCTATCTTCACTTTGCCTTTTGGAATAATTATCGAACTCCTTGTATAAGTAAGTATAACCAAATTAAATTCGAACATCGCGTTAGATATTTTGGATTCAATCAAATTGTGTATTTATCTTTGTTAAGTGCGTGGACTTTCGAATATTGACAGACGGATTGTAGCTATTCTGTTTGTTTGGCGTGACAATTTTCAAATTTGTTTATGAATCCAAATATCCAATGAGAGAGTATATGACTTATGAAATTTTTTTTTGTTTATCATACAGTTTAGTTAATTATTTGAGCCGGCACAGTCGCATTTTCAGAAACTTTCTTCAAATAGAATTCTTAATACAGTATTATTAAAATGTATTTTAATTTTAGAGAGTTGGCACATCACATGATTATATTACAAACAAACAAACAAAATCCTGAGGATACAATTAACCTTCCATTGATTTAAAAAGAAAAAAATTGCAAATAAAAAGGACAGAAGGAGACTTGTACTGGTTAAGTTGATCCGTCGCTGTCATTGAGAGTAGATAAATGGTATTGACAATTACTCTATAAGTTTCATAATATAAACTTTTTAGCCAAAACACGCAACATTACTTTTATTTTAAAAAGTTTTATTTAATATATAAATAAAAAAATTTAACTAATCATTAAAAAAACTGCAACACAATATTCAATAAAATAAAAAATTACATAGAAATCTAAAAATATCTTATATTTTTAAACACAAAAAAAAATTCTAAAACATCTTAGAATATGAACATATGAAGTTTTCTTTCTTATTAAAAAATACGATTTTCAATTAAAGGCCGAGAACTAAAGGCCCATTAAGGCCATACTTCTTTCTTCGTGGACTCTTCCAAACATCAACACTCTAACTTTGGTAATTTTTTGGGATCAATCCACAAAAGTACCTTATATAATCCGATAAAAGTCTTAAGATAGTTTTTTTTTAGTGAAAAAGTTTTAAGATAGTTGTATTTCTTGACTCACACTGAAATAAAATGAGTAAACAAAACATAAAATTATATCTTGTATTTTGTGAATTTATGTCCGACGTTACTCAGAAATCGAGGCGATTAGTGGTAAGCTCCAAAACAAGGTAATGTTAGTTTACCATTACCAATACTCTTCTTTGTTTTTACCAAAAAAAATAAAAAAAATCTCTTTGTTTCCTACCATAAAGTCTAACTGTCTCTTACCATAACTCACCAAATCGCAAATATTCACATACATATATGCAAACCCAAAACATTATAATAAAAATCCTAGATTTCCAAACTAAAATTGGATCGGATATGTAACGTTATATTTTTAATTAATCTAATTTAAAATTATGTAACGACTAGTTGAAAGACGACGACAAGATAGAGAAGACCTGGATTGCCCCACCATTCTTTATGCATTGATCTTCGGAGGAAAAAAAAAAAAACTTTATGGTTTCACATTCAATTTTAATAATGTCTTTTTCTCGTGTGATTCTTTGACAAACGGAAGTCCACTTCTCACACACAAACAAATTCTCCGGACACACAAACAAGTCTCTCCAACCCAAAAAAAAAGAAGAAAAAAAAAAGAAAAAAGAGAGAAAGACACATAGACAAGTCACAAGAACACAAAAGCTATCATCTTCTTTCAAAATTCTTTTGAGCCCTTTTTACTTTCATTTCTTTTGAGGTCAGTTATATTTCTGTCTTCTTCCTTGTTATTTATCTGTTGAGCTTACTTACATTTGGAATTTATTCACTTTCTTCTTATTTATTTTAACTCTGCTGCCCCATTATACTCCTTTTTGATGTGTTGGATGCATTCGACCATGTCCTTTGAATCGGGTAGATTTATTTAATGTATAGCGGTCACTTTTGGCTTTTCAGAAACATGGGTTCACGGGTTTACTGCAGACTATAGTGTTCCTTGAAATGTCTGAGTGTACCACCATCATCTCCTATGTTATGGCTTTACCATCTCGTATATTTTTATGTACTCTACCCAATTTACTGGAAAAGAATTTCTGATTCCATTGAAGTAGTTTTGTATAGATTATAGAACTAACAAAAATATGAATAAATTATATAAGTTTGACCCCAAAAAAAGAAAGAAAGAATAAATCATATAAATAATAAAGTAAGATAAAAATATATAATCGGGGCTATGGGGTCATGTGATTTAAGAACTGTGGAGGAGGAGGTAGAGGGACGGTCAACAACTCCGACTTGCTTGCCAACAAGCGGAAGAAATTTATAAACCTATTATGGCTTTAATTTTCTTTTTGTAAGCATTATATTATTTTTTCTTCCTTAGTATCATCCCATATTTAGTTGTTAAAAGTAAAACTAATGAATGCTGACTAGAGAGAGCATCAGCTAATCTATACAAATATGGTATTATCAAGAAAAATAAAATAAAGTTGGGTTTCACCATAAACACCACAGTAACTTTTATTTTTCTAAGTCAAAAACAGTATTGTCACTTTGTCTATTTTAACCATTTGTGTAGTAGATCTCTAGCTCTCTTTTTTTTTGGGCCGATTTGGTTGAGAATGTGACGACGACTCGTGGGGTCTTTGTACACACTGGTGACTGGTTTTTTGACACGAGTCGACTCTCTTCTTCTCACTTACCATTTCCATGAAAACATGAGCCATAGCCAACTTTTCTTCTCCTTCAACTGAAAACCACCACCACGCTTATTTTGTCCCTGTTAATGTTTAAAAGCTTCCTCCTTTATTGCTAAAAGATAGAAGATTCCCAAGTTTATAGTTTACAGGTGAAGAAGATTCACTTGGCTTTTCTCCAAAAGCCCCCAACTTTTCAGTCTATCTCCCTTTTAAAGCTCTGTTTCTTATTGGTTTATAGCCGAAGCTCTGCTTTTGGATTGGTGACATTAACTTTTGCGACGATCTCTTGAAGCATTTATTGTTGCTCTTTTGCTAAGGAGAAAAAGTGAGCTCCTTTGTGGTAATTTTTAAGACAAATGGGATATGGTGGAGTAGGTAGTGGAGGTAGTAGAATGTTGGATTTGAGGATAGTCCAAAATCACAAGCGTTCAAAGAGGTAAAATGTCCACTCTATTGTTCGTTATTAACTTCTCCTTTCTCTAATTTGTAGGTTTCTCTAAATGTGTCTCTATTTTCTCCGATGGAATTGAGAGTTATGATTGCAAAATCACTCAGATCTTCTCTTCTCCGTTGTTAAATTACAGTTTTTGTTGTCCTGAACAAGAAATTGTTTATGTAAAAACTTTTAAAATATGCTAGTGTAGTGGGTGAAGAATTAACGTTGATACAAAATTGGATTATAAGAGTGATTCTTGGTAAATGTATTTTTTTTCTGCACAGTGCCAGCTTTCCAGAAAAGAAGAGAGGTGAGGGAGATAAAACCTCAAATGGTTCTCATGAAGCCTCTCAACGAATCAAGCTGGTGAGTACGATCATCTCTTTTTGATTTTTTTTACTTGTAAAAGTTGAGATAAAGTGTATTGGTATTTGTTAAAGAACAGCCTAAGACGTTGAGACATGATTCTTGCTTTCTTGGATTTATCTTTATGTTTCTTTGACTAATAAGTATCTTTTTTTCCCCAAGCTACTTTTTTTTCTTTTGCATCTTTTTTGTGAAAAGCCTTTACACAAAGGTTTCGCTATACTTCTTTGTATCCTTCTTATTTGTCTTACAGTTTTTAAAGGAATTTGCTTTCTGGTATCAAATTATCCGAAACTAATCTCTCTTATAAATGAAACTGAGTCCAAAGCTGTTGTTTCAAATTCTCTTATAAAACCTCTTCTGAGACAGATTATCGTTTATGAATTTTGTCTGACTTGGTTTAGGACATGGGTCGTTCGAAGGAATCAAAGCATAATCAGTATCATTCAAACACTGAAACTTCACTGAAGCAAGAGGTAATGTGTACCTATTTTTTACTTGGTTCATGTCCTTGTTCAGTTGGTTAGTTTCATTTACCTTATTCCTGTGATTGGAATCACAGATTGATCAGCTAGAGACTAGCTTACAAGATCAGTTTAAGGTTCGTTGTGCATTAGAGAGGGCGTTAGGTTATCGAACAACCTCTTCTTACTTATTGAGTGAAACAAACGACATTCCAATGCCTAAGGTCAGTTTACTTGCATTTCCCAGAGCTATATGTTTTTTTACAAATGAGCTTTGTGCATTATAAAGATGCATTCTTGGTTTTTTTTTCTTCAGCCAGCTACTGATTTAATCAAAGACATTGCGGTTCTGGAGATGGAAGTTATACATTTGGAACAGTATCTTCTTTCATTATATAGGAAAGCCTTTGAGCAGCAAATCTCTTCTGCTACCCCAAATTCTGAGAACAAGAAGCCAAAGTCTCCTCCAGTAACAACCCCTAGAAGGCGTCTAGCCTTTTCTGAAGATGATGTGAGAACAGATCATCAGCCTACTAGTCCTCTGCTTGATGATGATCAAAATCAATCGAAGAAAACCGAGATTCCTGCGGGTGACCGAGACCAGGTGGACCCCAGTTTTAAACGTAGCCATTCCCAGAGCTCAGCATTCGAGAGTAGAAAAGCTTCTCCAGAAGATTCTTGGAGTAAAGCCATCCGCTCTTGTCACTCCCAACCGCTGTATGTGCAGAATGGAGAAAATTTAATCAGTCTAGCTGAACATCTCGGCACCCGAATCTCGGATCATGTTCCAGAGACACCTAACAAGTTATCTGAAGGAATGATCAAGTGTATGTCAGAAATATACTCCAAGCTTGCAGAGCCGCCTTCTGTACTACATCACAGTCTTTCTTCTCCAAACTCGTCTTTATCATCGAGTGCATTTTCGCCCTCTGACCAATACGATACATCGAGCCCTGGACTCGGAAACAACTCCTCTTTTGATGTTCGGTTAGATAACTCTTTCCATGTAGAAGGAGAAAAAGACTTCAGTGGACCTTACAGCACCATGGTTGAAGTGCTTTGCATTTACAGAGACGCCAAAAAGGCGAGCGAGGTTGAAGATCTTCTGCAAAACTTCAAGTGAGTCGCTTTGAGATTTGCTTAGAGACTAAGACATTTGATTTGTTACACATATGGGCAGAATTTGATTGGAAGTGAATTAGGATGATGTATTGATGCACAATCTTGAAATGTTTAAACTCTTGCAGGTCGCTCATCAGTAGATTGGAGGAAGTAGATCCAAGGAAGTTGAAACACGAAGAGAAGCTAGCGTTCTGGATAAATGTGCACAATGCACTTGTGATGCATGTAAGTAAAATCTCTTTCTTCCAATAACAAGTCTCGTTTTTTCCAACGCTTGGATTTTGATTTCTTATCGAAATTTCTTTCAAACTCTTGTTGTAGGCTTTTTTGGCTTATGGAATTCCACAGAACAATGTGAAGAGAGTCCTACTGCTACTCAAGGTAACAAACATCGCTTGCGAAAAGAATACATATGAACCATCATTACTAGATTCTGAGCTTTCGCATCTTTTCCAGGCTGCATATAACGTTGGTGGACACACAGTTAGCGCCGAAGCCATACAAAGTTCGATTCTTGGATGCAAAATGTCTCAGCCTGGACAGGTACACGAGAGAAATCATGAAATTCTGAAACGTTTCTCTTCAAAGCACAAAACCTTAAGACTTTTTTCTTCTTATTTCTCTTAGTGGCTTAGACTACTATTTGCTTCGAGGAAATTCAAAGCAGGAGATGAAAGATTAGCTTACGCAATCGATCATCCCGAGCCTCTCCTACATTTTGCACTTACTTCAGGCAGCCACTCCGATCCTGCGGTATTGATCTTTAACAAATGCTTAAAGAGTCTATTAAACTCTCAACAGTTTAGGCTAAACCCTTTAATGGCAATAAAGCTCAAGTCGCTGCTTCTTTGTTGTTGCTTTGTTTCAAACAGGTTCGTGTATATACACCCAAAAGAATCCAGCAAGAGCTTGAAACGTCGAAAGAAGTGTACATAAGAATGAACTTAAGCATGCGCAATCAGAAAATCCAATTGCCAAAGCTTGTGGAGACGTTTGCAAAAGAGTCAGGTTTATGTCCGGCGGGTTTGACGGAGATGGTTAACCGGAGTATACCGGAATCTTCAAGAAAATGTCTTAAGAGATGTCAATCTAATAGTAAATCACGCAAGCCCATTGATTGGATCCCTCACAGCTTTACATTTAGATATCTTATTCTTAGAGAAGCTTCCAGATGACAAATTATTCAAAACTTCATAATATATATGTTTATATCTGTTTGTACATATAAGAAATCGCTGTCTATGTCCCCACTTTCTGATTATGATAATGTTGTTTCTGTCTCTCTGATATGTAAGAGTGATGATTGGATCTTGTCTGCTCACAGTTACTTAGGCATTTCATTATTAATTCACAGCTTAACATCAATCAGATCATAGCCATAATTAATATTCGATTTATAATTCCAAAACTGAATCTCACCAAACGAATTTTTTTTATTCAAAGCTTTGATGATAACTACAATTTCTAGTAAGGCTTTTGGCCAATTACATTCCCTGGAGGATTATAAAAACAAATAGTCAAAACCGTTGACTCTTCCGTACACGTGGCTTGAGCACAGCCGAGCTCCTTGGAGTTTCTCCAGACGACTTGTTTATAGACCCCGCACGTGTGGTTGGCAGCACACGTGTCGGACTTATAATTATAGAAAGGTTTCTCCTTCACCCAAGTCTCCACCGCAAGAGATAGTGTCACGGCTAAACCTTTAGCCCAAAGCTGGTTCGCGCCGTATTTCCCTGGGTTGAGACTTGCGAACTCACACTTCTTCTGGTTCCTCTGGTAACGAACCAGCCGACTCGCCGCTGCTTCCAACGTCTGGCTCCAAGCTAATGGTGGAACACCGACTATGGCTCTGGCCTTGTTGTGCGCGTCCGTGAAAGCTTTAGCCGCCGCAGAGATTGTTGGAGGTGGAGGAGATGTAGCAACCGTTTGTTCGGGTCTCATTTTCTCTGCCGGAGAGACGGCTACGACGGTGGAGGCGGATATAACGAGAAGTGCCACGAGGATGATGTGGTGAATTATAGCCATTTCTTGGTGCGCTCGTAACCTGAAAAGATCAATATTCATCGTTTATATAGCCATTAAAGTAATAAATAAATAAAAAATATATGTTAAAAGGAGATAATTAGAGATGTGTATAGTGGAGAAATTCGATGTGGATTGGTGGAAGGAGACAAAATAAGAGGAAGAGAGGATCATTGCATGTGAAATAGTGATTGATCCCCTGAAGTGTTGCATGTGACAGACAAAAACCGCTATTTAATTTCTTTTGTTGCTTTCAAGGCCCATTAATGCTTATAGGGCCATTGGATCCGGCCTTCTTTGCCTCACAAATTTCTATTTTGCTAAACTATTATTATAATCATCTTTAATTATTGTTGTTTGTTCGACATCTAGTCGAAGAAAATCCAATCATGTCTTTGCTTTCTCCATGACTGTTTGTATTATTGAGTTCTTTATGCGGTGCTAATGCAAATCCCCCAAAAAATAAATAAAGAGAAATTGGATTTCACTTTTCTTTTCGTGGCAACAAATAATTTGAAATTTTAAAAGAAAGAAAAAGAAACACAATTTGAAATGTTGTTGTCTTTAGTATTTTACTCGGTAAGTATCAGAGGTGATGAGAATATGCAGAATGGACCACAACTTCATCAGAACACATCTTGTCATTTAATGAATCTTTATTTTGTTTCTTAACCATAAAAGGGGTCCCGTCATATATTGCATCTTGCAATTCGAATTTCGAAATTATTTTAGAGATTGGAATGGAACGATCGATAAATTAGACCAAATACAGGTTTGCCGGTTGTTAAGAAATTTTAGAGATTCATAAATTTAATAAGTAAATGGACCATTACGCATGAAAAGATTCATTAACCTACGAAATTTGCATATTATTAAGACTGGAATCACATCATCCATTTCTCAAATTTTAAGCAAACAAAAATCTAATGGATAAATTTTGTCTCCATTAAAATAAATAAAAAGTCAAACATCTCTAATTACAATTTATACGTCGGTCCAATTTTCTCAAAATAACTAAATTGACCCTACTCGACGATCGTGCTCAAGTTCGCCGTAAATCTCCTCTTCCCTTTACCGCCACCGCCGTTTGTCTTCACCCCGGCGACGTTTTTCGATTTGTAAGTTTGCTCTGAAATCGATACATCATCGTCGCCGGAAATCCAACTGACGCCGCCGCTCTTGGTTAACGCCGTACTTGCTTTAACAGCCAAGGCCGCCATTTCCTCCGCACGTAGAGGATGATTAAGCCACGTCAGAGGTAAAACAAAGTAAAGTTGCCCCGATCGGAGCTCCTCATTACCGGCGACAGCTGAAACGGCGTCGTCGAAGTCCATTTCGTCTGAGTTGCAGACAAAACTCGTCGGGTTCTTCTGCAAGATCTGCCAAACTTTGATCGGAGATGAGAACTCTTGTAAAGTCCCGTCGAACAATATAAGCTTCGCCGAATCGCTCCTCAAAGATTCACGTGAAACGCACGCTCCCATTTTTGTTTATCTGTCTTTGAAAACGTAACTCTCTGAGTTGGCTCGTGAGTTTAAGTTTTGTATAGAGTAAGAAAAGATCTTATGTTGTGTGTGTGTTGTGATTGTGAATTGAAAGAGACGACTTTGTGGCGAGTTTATATATACGAAAGAAAGAAGAAGACAATCTCGAGAATCTAAGTCCACGTCGGATTTGTCGTGTAGTGATAACAACATAACATGACAGCTCATGGTGGGTTACTGTTTTCCGACGGATTTACCAAATGAACCCTCGCGTCAAGGGTATTTCGGGAAAGAAGGAGAAAGAACGTGGCGAAAAATGAGAGAGGAAGGAGCATAGGTGGTGAAAGAGGAGGGGGCCACGTGGCAGACAGAGGCATGACCGGCAAGCAGACAAGATTGAGTTGGCCGGGGGGTTAGCGTCACCGGTGGGCTAGATCTCACGTGAAGACAACCGAGACTACTGGCATGTGTCAGTGGGATCCATAGGTCCCATTAGATTCTTTTGGACCCTTTTGGTAGATACAAGAGTCACCTACCATGACATTTTTATTATTACTTTTAATTTTGCATGGATGCGGCATTAAAAACCTATAAATTATTGAGTATCGAATCGTATTTTATGTTGTATGGTACGCAAAAGCTGTATAGAGCTTTATTTTGTAATGTGTTTACGATATTATATGCTTACTTCAGATCGATTTGTTGAAGAGTATCGTCTTTCTTTTTATGTTTTAAGTGGACTTATTGCTTTTTCTAAGATATTTATTTGAAATGGATCTGTTATTAAAGGTATCAAATTCATTGGTTATAAAATTATAAGTGAATCTTTAACTGCCCTACCACTTTATACTTTCTGAATAGAAAATAGCTTAAACCTGTTATTTACACACACACAAAGAAAATATCTTTTCTTCTTCCCTATATTTTTGTGAGACTGAGAATCACCCACGTCTCCACCGATGTCTAATTTATGGATGGCAATTTTTTTAGTTATTTAACTTGATTTTGTCTGATAATGTATCTTTTGGTTTTTTTACATACGTAGGACTTGTCCCAAGTTCCTGTTAACTATTTTGTTTGACGAATTAAATAAAATAATCGGTATTTTCATCAGGTCTAGTGGATATTAATCTCCCACGGCGATGACATAAATATATAAGGCCAACAATAGTTATTACATGAGGTGAAATTAGACAACAATACAATTTTGCTTCCGATTTTCCATTTTGAGCACGAGGCATATTCTGATCACTAGTTGAAAATCTTATTTTTTGTAATTTATTTGAAAGTCTTTGTTACTGTCTTTTGATGATTTTTAAAGGTCTATTATCCGTAAAATGGAATTTAATTTGCTTCAAAACTAAAGATATTTAGATTTAGATCGAGAGCATGTGATTAGGAGGTATTAACACACGCTTATACAATCTACTGTTTCATAGATCTGGGAATTTTGGGAGAGTGAATGTAAGATTTGTACTATATACTTTGCTATGTATCCGATCTCTCTATTATATAAAAAAAAAATTTGTCCCCAGGAAAATTAAATAATTTGATTAACTATACTTATAATGCCAGTGGTTTCAAACTTAAGAGAGAATCTGTCTGCAGTATGCATTTGTTATGTGCTGTCCCACGCCAATGCAATTGTCTGTGTTCTTTCGTGTCACGAGATTTAGGACCAAACAGAGACCACTGTATTTAATTTATAAGCCAAATACTGTTTTGTTTAATATTCAAACCCATGCACATTAAATACAGGGTAAGGAGCAAGATGATTAGACTGAATTATTTACAGGAAATGTAACGTTATTTCCACTTGCTATTCGCCAGTCTATACAACTAGTTTCATATAAATATATAACTTTGGACTTGTGCAAGATCCTTCATCAAGCTTATAAGCAAAGGCTGGCCCATCAGTTTAAGTATTACCTTCTGAACTCAATAAACGAGAAAGCCCATCCTCTCTCAAAAGTTTGGATTTTTCTATCATAACTGATGATGATGATTTTTTTTTTATTTTTTTTGGTAATCAAGAAGCTTTGTGATCTTGGTGCTTCGGACCAGAGATAATAGTATATTAAAATAATCATCTCGCACCCTCGATGCTTGAAATCGAGAATATCCCGACTCTCTTCTTTTAGATGGCTAGGTGAATGCCGGTTGACCTATCAATCATCGGATTAAGGATGTGCGTTTCCTGATGAATGTTTTTGTTTCGGTTAGGTTTTGACAAAACTTTTGGTTTAGTTTTCACAAGAGACTCGCCACAAACTGCTCAACAACATGTGGTTCACAACTTTCCCATAACAATCTTCACCAAAAAAATTTAGAAAATTGCAACAAACAGTTTATGCTTTCTTCTCATCAAGAGACCATAAGGTTAAAAACTGGTACACTATTTCATAGGTTTACGATCGTTCTTGCCTAAAGGGCATGGATATATAAA
This sequence comes from Cardamine resedifolia, assembly GCA_014578085.1. Lineage (NCBI taxonomy): Eukaryota > Viridiplantae > Streptophyta > Magnoliopsida > Brassicales > Brassicaceae > Cardamine > Cardamine resedifolia. The sequence continues at coordinate 80,652 of VBRH01000153.1, forward strand.
AAAGAATTCAAGATTTAGGCATGTGCATTTTCCTTCTACGAGAAATAAACGAAGAAAGCATTCAAAGATGTTGTCATTATCATAAAACACAATCAACAGCAATATAATAACATAATCACTCAAGTTGACCATACCACACCCCTTGGATTTTCACATCCTTTGGTACCTTAGCACCCAAATCAGTATCCGACGGCTGAATACTCTCGAACACTCCGATCACTTCTCCTGTCTCTGGTTTGCTCTTTGTCACTTTGAGAGTGATCTCTCCCACCGAAGCTGCCGTGTTCTTCACGTTCTCCTTTACAAGCTCCTCTTCGTCTCCTCTGCCTCCAGCTGGCAATGCCACGGCGTTGTCATATCCTGTGGACCCACCACGACCCTTTGGGTCCAAGAAGGACGAGCCACGGTACGATGGAACCAAGAACTTTCCGGTGAAGCTGTCCGGTTTGCCTGAGGCGTCAAGCTGTTTGACTGTGAAGAGGAATGGCACACGTTCGCCTCCTGGAAGTTGGACAGTGACTGCAGCGTAGTCGATTCCGTCTTCTTCCTTAAAATTGACGCTTCCATCTGAAGAAACCTGCTCGAAACCAAATAAAGAGAGGATCAATCACAAACCCTAACCCTAAGCAGACCAATTCTTGCGATAGAAGAGGATCGTAATCAAACCTCGAAAGGTCCTTCGATCTCGTCAAGGGTGTAGGTGAGACGGGTCATGAGCTTTGTGTTCTGGAACTCAGGAGGTGCATTCTTGCTTACGCTATCTGCCTTGACGGTGAAGGAAGTAGGCTCGAAGCAGAACTTCTTGCCAGCATACTTTCCGGGCTTGAACGAGAATGTCTCAGAGCCACCGTCAATAGTTGGGCACTGGTTAGCCGTTCCAGTTCCTTTGACTTCCATGTATGTCTTGCTCTGAATCTCGTCGTAGGTCAGTCTCTTTGGAGCTCCCTCAGCACTTGCTCCCTTACATTACACCCACCACAATGTTAACATGTCTACAAATCCGATCCAATAAGACTAGCAATTCGTATATAATCATCAAACGATAGGCTAATCAAATTCGCCAACTTCAACTTGTGAGCATTTACAAGTTTTGTATTTGAAAACGTGGTCATTTTTACAAGATTAGGATGGCTTTAACACGAATCAAAGATGCGATCGTCTTTACAAGATTAGGAAAACCAGTTTTGGCATTCTGATATATACTTATACGAATATGTTGTGTTATCGAATGTATACAAAACTCAGGTAACGAGATAGAGATTGAATCGGCGACAGAGAAGAGTAGGTGATTAGAGAAAGTTACCGAGACGACGAGAGCAGAGGTGGCAAGAGCGAATCCGGCGATTTTGACAGCGTCGGAGCATTTTCCAGCGAAGTCCTTGAAGTTAGATTGGAAGGAGCAAGTGAGGCGAGCAGAAGAAGTTTCTAGTCCGAAAGATTTGCCGACGGTCTGAGCCGACCGGAGGTGAGCAGTGCCGCGAGAAGGAGCGGTGGAGATCTTTGCCGACTGGAGGAATGTGGCAGCGGATTGGAGAGAGGCAGCCATGGCCACAAAGTCTCAGTTGGTTTTGATTTTTTGTGATCCAAAGCAGAGGAAAAGTAAAGACTAAAGAGTAATAATCCAAAGGAGTGAGATAAGATTGGGATAAGGCGACGATTTCAATTGGTTTGTTTCGTGGGAATCGGAGTGACTGGTTTATTTTATAGCCACGTGTCGAAATCTGAAGTCGAGATATCGATACTGTCTCAGTGAGGGATGCTGACGTGTATTGCGTTAAAAAGTATTGCAAAAATAGAGCTGGCCCATGCAGGTTTCGAACCTGCGACCTTCGCGTTATTAGCACGACGCTCTAACCAACTGAGCTAATGGGCCTTTGATGCAAGAGTTAATTAATATTTATTATTGTAGAATTACTGTTGGTTTGTATTTTGTTACATCACGCGGCCCATAAATATTTATACAATTGGGGTCTTTTGTTAAATCGCCAGGCCCTAATTATTTAATGTTTCTGTTCAAGAATACGGATAGAATATAGAAATTACGGTTTCTTCTTTAACCTTTAAAAATTAGGTAAGAGTATCGATTATCATGACCTGAATTTACTAATTTAGTTAATTTTAATCTTACTATTTGGCCTTGTCTTCTTAATCGTTGTAAATTATGTTATTGTAATTTCTTTTGATAAGGTCACTTCTGCCAGGAAATTATAAAGAGCAGAAATTATAGAACAGGAGGCACTCAGAATGAGTAGGAGGTTTTGATTCGTCAAAATGAATCAGATGACAATAAACAATCATCATCATGCCTTTGTTCCTTCTTCAAATCAAATCAAATTGAAGTAAAACAAAGTTTTAAGTGAATAACAAAGTTTTAAGTGAATAAAGGGTTGCTCTCAAGACAAATGCCTCGATTGTCCCCACGATTTAAAGAATGGATTAATCGGATTTGTCATCTGTTGGTTGTTCATCACTGAGAAAATCCTTTTAATCGTTCCTAAAACTCAATAAATAATACAAGAAAAATCATCCTCTCAGACAAATGCCTCTATCCCCATGATTTAATGAATGGATTCATCGGACTCGTATCTATTGTTTGTTCATCACGGAGAACTTTTTCCTTAAAAAGGCAATAAAAAAACGCATAATTTTGAAAAAAAACAAACGTGAAGACCAATGAATTACGCCGATCCAACAGATTCCTTACACAGATTAGAAACCAATTAAGATCAGTTGATTCAAACGAAATTAAATTAATACCACTAAGATGATGGGATGACAAATAACTAAATCTACGAAAAAAACAGAAAATAAGGATTGATTCGGAACTCAGATTGTCCTAATTACTTAAGGTTTGAGAATAAGCAGTCAATTTATAGCAGAATAGAAGTAGGGTTAGGTTTTAGGAAGTGAAACGGCAGCCATAAACGTCACCGATCCTCTCTATCAAGGCAATTTAAAATCCATAGTTCCGGCCCAATTTGAAATAGTTCGGAAACGGGCCCAGTTTGTTATGGTATGACGTGTCATCTACAGTAGAGGGATACATGTAAACGTGTTTTAACACAAATATATCAACGGGCTTTAGGCCTTGTCAGCTGTGGATTTATTAATTTGAAAAATATAAAATAACTCATAAATATTAAAATAATGATATGTTAAGAATACGAATGATTTAAATTTTTTATTTTGATGGTTATGATTTTCTTCACCTTCATGTTCGAGCACCGTCTTCTCCAACTTTCTATGCACGAGTATTGATAATCATGAATTAAATTTAGTTAATTTTTATTGGTGGTTTAATTGTTCTACGAGGTGCTTGTTCCCATATTCTACGTGGTAAGGTCCTTGTTGCCTTGTTGGTTACGAAAGTTGAGAGAAGCCCATTTGGCCTTGTCTTCATAGTTAAATCCGAATTATGGATTCTGCCTGGAAACTATAAAGATAAAAAATGATAGAAACAAAAGGCACTCAGAATGAGTAAAAGGTTTTGAGTCGTCAAGATGAATCATATGACAATAAACAATACTCATTATGCCTTTCTTCTTAAAACCAAATTAAAGTAAAAAAAAAAAAAGTTTTAGGTGAATAAAGGATTCCTCTCAGGCAAATGCCTCGATTGTCCCCACGATTTAAAGAATGGATTGATCGGACCTCGTCATCTATTGCTTGTTCATCACTGAGAAACCCTTTTACCCGTACTACAAGAAAATTCATCCTCTGCTTGTTCACCAGTCACCGCTGATTACTTTTTCCTTAAAAACAACTACAGTAATTGAATACTTTTGAAAAAAAAACGTATGACAATACCACGAAGAAGATGGGATGACAAAAAAAAAACTAAATTTAAGAAAAACGAGGATACTTGCAGAGACTGGGTTTGATTCGGAACTCAAGTTGTATAATTGATTTAGGTTTTTCGGGCCGTTAATTTATAGCAGAACAGAAGTAAAAACCGACATGTATAAAGATACGTGAAACGCAAGCCATAAACATCACCAACTCTTTCTTTAGGCAACTTAAAACCCATAGTTACGGCCCAATTTGGGATAGTTCGTAAATGGGCCGCGTTTGTTATGATATGACTTGTCATCTACTTGTAAACGTGTTTAAACACAAATATAACAATGGGCTTTAGGCCTAGTTAATTGTGTATTTACTAATTCGAAACCGTTTATTTCGTTTATACAAGAAAACTCAAAATTCAAAATGGTCCACATTTGTGTAGAAAGAAATTAGAGAGCATAGCAAGAAATCTGGAAGGATTAATAAAAATTAAAATCCAAGAATCACACTAATATGCTTTCTGATTCATCGAAAACCATTCAAGGACGTCGCGATCTATGATCAACCATCGTCGCCTCCTGCGAATCACAAACCTGTGTCTTGAATTTACATCCGAATTTTTTCGTAATCGACCAACTTCTCGGCCGATCGGTCGTCGTTGCCGGTGAACCTTCTTTATCGATCTTCGCGATCACTTTCTTCATGTTCGAGCACTCTCTCTCTAACTTGTGAACACGCGTCCTCATCGTATCCATATCCAACCGAAGCACCTGATTCTCTCTTACCGTCTTCTTCCATTTCCCAGCATCCACCTGTCCTTCTCCCCTCGTTTCATCACCGTCCCCTTCCGTTATCGTTAGATTCCTTATCGCTGATGGTCTTGACTCCGTTGACTGTGAAGGAGACGGCGATTGAGCTGCTAACAGCGTCCCGGCGATCGCATGCCGGAGTTGTAACTGTTCGAAGAAGAGGACTTGTACGACGGCTCGTAGTGGAAGCCGCTCGTTTTGCGCGGCGTGTGTGCATGCTTCTAGCGTTAGTTTTTGACAATCCATGACGCCGCATATCTTCTCCCTCTCTGCTTCTGATACCCATGGATGCGCCTATTGCAGAGAAATTACATTTCAAAACAAATCTGATCCAATTCTCAGATGATGATTTTTTATATGCTATTGAAGTAAATCGATCACCTTGAGATATACGTCTACAGCTCTGTATAGTCCGTCGTCGTAGAGTCGAGCTTGATCTGGGAGTGAGATCGCTAGATTGTAGAACTTTTCCGATTTGAGATTAGCGTCCGATGCGATCTCCGCGAGGAATCCGTCGATTAGTTTCCCGACGAGCATCAGCGACGGAGATCTTCCGCCAGCGTCGACTATGGCGGTGTTCGATTGTTCCAAGGTGTCGAGAAAGTGGCCTAAGATTCTCTCTACCAAATCGACATCGTATAATGTCTCGTTGAGGTATGAGTAACTAGGGACGAGCAAATCGTCGAGCGTGGCTCGTTCTAGCTGCGATCCAATCTTTCTCTCAAGCAAATCGCGGCAAGTTTCGGATGCGTTGAGGATGATGGCGGTTCGTAATAAGCCGAAGAGGAATCTCGTGGTTGCGGAGATGGAGCTTTTATCCAACGGAAGATTAGAGGTTATCGTCTCCAGTAATTCTCTCTGTTCATTCTCTGATGCTGCAGTTGAAGATGACGATGGCGGTTTCCGGTTAGAACGTAAAATTCCGGGAATGTGCTTCTTAGCGTAACAGATTAAACAGCTCTCAATAATCTCGGGGCTCAGATCTCCCGATCTCATTGATAGAATCACAGTTGTGAAGATCGGAGGGCTCAGTTGCGCCAGATCTTCAAACCACAGCTCCATATTGGAATCCCTACTCGGTTTCTTTCGAGATTTCGAGGCGCCACCGGGGATAAGCTGCAGATCTGTGGCGGAGATGCCACCGACTCCTCCTCCTCCTCCGTCGTTTACTGGCCAACCAAACAGTGAGGGATCAGCTGAGGAAGCTCTGGAGACGATAGACTCTATGCACTGTTCTGTTATACCAAGCGATCCAGCTAAAGGCGAGACTGACTCGCAAGCTTTGAGAGCTTTAATGGATTCTCGCAAGCTCTTGTAGACGGAATGCGAGAGAAACCTCTCGGTCTTTGAAATTAGGTTATCCGGTGAATACTCTTCCGTCATTTCGAGATGCTCGGCGGCGCAACGAAGTGGAACGACAGAGGAAGCGGAGAGGTCCATCTTGACGCCATAGCAGAACTTGGCCACCATCTCGAAGCTCTCTGAACTCCCGGGAAAATCCTCAAGTCTTATGTGAGGATAACCATTTTCTTCAATCTCCGGCTCTTCCTCTTGTTCTTCTTCACCATCCTCGATTTCATGGCTTTTTCCTTTCTTGTCACTCTCTTCTGCTATTTGGTCCGTTACAGTTAACGCCATGGAACATGATCTTGTCTCTTGCTCTGTGATCAACCTGTGAAGCTTCCTGCTCTTTGATATCAGAGGAAACTGGAAAAGCCACAAGGAACAAATATATGTGAGAATGAAGAAGAAAAAAACAGAGAAAATCAAAGACGAAGACAAATCTCAGGAGTTTCTAAACACCTTATGGAGATGAAATGTCATGTCATCAACTTCGATTTCAATGTCGCTAGGTAAGCCAGTCGTACAAAACCTGCATCCCAACAAAAAAAAAAAAAAGGAAACGAGAAATTTCTTCAGGTATTTAACACAAAACATTTTTTTAATATTCTTATTAAAATCAGTTTTAGCACTCTTCACCATGCTTGACCCTTGGAGCTAGACTTCTCTGACGCCATTGGAGACAGCTCTGTGATAAAATATCACTCACAGAAAAAACCAAAGTCTATCTCTTTCTAAAGAGAATATGGAGAGAAGAAGAGGGGAAAGTGAATGAATTGGAATCCTAAATCATGAGATAGAGACAGGTTATAAGAAGAAAAAAATGATAATTCGGATTTCGAAAAAGGGGATCTCGTTTATGATCCATCTTTATTTTTTTCTCTGATTTTAATAAATTAATCTTTGGTTGGAGAACAGCAAGAATCTCAACTACTCTCTAGTCTCTACACGACACATTTTCAGAGAAATTACGCTTTGGGAGAACCAAAATCCCACTCATTTGTTAATCATTTAAATTAATTATTTATAAAACCTCTCGTTTTTTGCTTTTCAGTGTTTCTTTTTACTGTATACCTTCACTGTGTAATGCATTATTCCAACTAATAAATTATTATATTCATCAATAACAGAACCAAAATCCCACTCATTTGTTAATCATATAGATTCATTATTTATAAACCCTCTCGTTTTTTTTTTTTTTTGCTTTTCGTTGTTTCTTTTTACTGTATATCTTTACTATGTGTAATGCATTATTCCGACTGATATTTCAACATACAGTCTAATAATTTATTATATTCATCAATCAAAGAAAAAAAATTGATAAACATCAAAACCAGGCAAGGGTCACGAAGGTGCTTTAGTTTAAACTTTAAAGAAGTTAAGTGGGAGACACATATTAAGACTGTTTTCTAGATTATTATTTACCTAACTCTGAAAATTGGGGAATTTGACATTTAGGAAGCCCATGTGGAATGCAAGGGGGACATTAATTGTTTTTTCTTATACTAACTGAAAATATATGTATATGGAATTTATTGCAATATTTACAGATGTAAAGGGAGAAGCAAGAGAAAGAGAAAAAGAAAAAGTATGTGCAGCTTTCAATGCATTTTGTTCATCCACAGTCTAAAACCAAACAAACAAAAATAATATATCAAACCTTTTGAAATTTTGAATGTGGAAGCAAACATTTCGGTTGGTGTTTATTATATCTGTTTGTAGACCCCTCCTTTGAATTTATTGATACAAACATCTCTTTTCATATGTTTTAATGCTATCTAAATATGCTCATTTATTTATCTAACACTACTAACTAGTTTATGGTTTTTAGTTAGGTTTATGGTTTTTTTTGGGTAGTATATATTGGAGATGTAAGATATGTGTTAACTTCTTAGACTATTTATTCCATTTTTTTCTTTTTATTTATACAAATAATCAAATCAAAATCCATAGTACTAATTTCCAAAACATTCTTTTGGGCTTTAGTATTTTTTCCTCCTAAACATGTGGTGTATTCTTGGTCCTTTTTTAGCATGGATGCAATATCTAGTAATAGCACACAACAAAAAAACACACACAATCAAAGTAAGAGGAGACTTTGCCAAAAAAAACTTTAAAAGTCATTCGTTTTTCTTTCTTCTCTGTTACTTTATCTTCTTCCTTATCAATTTTATCATACCACGTGCGAGGAATAAAATCATATGATGGATGTTGGCTTATAAAGTTACGAAGACGAAAGAATGGTTTCATATTCACCGTACATCGTCTCGTCCATTCAAACTTTCACACCATTAAATATTTCAGTATCTTGCTTATGTCATATTTAGTTAGACAGAATATCAATGACACAAATCACCAGTCTAATATATTTTTTGTTTGTTTGTGAGAGTATTTAGTTGACATACACTATATCTCAAACTGGTCCATCAGCTCACTTGTTAATTTAATCAAACCGGCATTTGCAATACTACAAACGGTCAACGAAAATCTTCGACCACAAACTCCAAAAAAGCAACATCGATCGATATCAGAATCTAAATATCTATGGGTACGAAAGTTCCCTTCTCCAGAGGTTTGCTTAGCAGTTTGTTGAATTTTCTTTTGGACTGTACGTTGAATCTGAAAAGCCTTAAATGCTCAAAATATCCATAGATTGGCACACACTTTTAGATTTTTTTTTTTTTTTTGTATTAAGGAGATTAATCTTGAAATGCTGCTAACAATTCTTTCTTAACACGAAACACCCCGACCATTTTGATTTGGCTGTTTCTTGACAAAACGGTAAACCACAACGCCGATCCTGGAACCTTCTTGAGGAACATCAGAGTGTATAATGTTAACATCGAAGAGCTTTCGAGCTTTCTTGAAGAAGACAGATTCTTTCTTCCATCTCCTTAGATGAGCCATTAGGAATATTAACCTCTTCCCCTCTAACTGCAACGTCGTCGTCATCATCAAACGCAGCGTCTCGAGAAGAGGCTCGTAGAGATGGTCGTGATACACCACGTCCGACGCCAGAATCAGGTCAACGTCCCGCCCTAGAACCTCCACGTCATCAGCTTCTCCCCATCGGAGTGGTGCTACGTTGACT